>CM044015.1:9924539-10212039 GCA_024085815.1 Flaveria linearis
TTTGTAACTGATTAATTTCATTATCCAATATTTATCTTTACTAATTACATTAAACTTATGTATATGTTTTGTTTCATCTTTGGTACTTTAGCCTAACGGTTGTTAGTTTGCATCATATAATATGTCACATGGTTATCACATGAAGGTAGATGTGTAAGAAAAACATATGGATAACATAATTCAAAAACGAAATAATGTATTAGGAAAATATGATCAGTAAAATGTTAAAACCAATAAGTAACACCTTAAAACAAATTATATATATTTTTTATCATCACTTTTTATAAGTAGTTTTATAAAGATTTATTGTTTCATGTGATTTAAAAAAGGGCGTATCTTGTGCTGCAAATAGCTCCCGCGTTTTCACAGGGTCCAGGGTAGGGCTGTCCAAACCGCTCGACGCTCGACGCTCGCTCGACGTTCGTTCGGAATTTGCTCGAAAAATGCTCGTTCGAATTTTTTCTCGGTTGTAAACGAGCCGATCGGCTCGGATCGGTTTGTAAACGATCCAAGCACGAGCAAAGGTACGCTCGGTTCGGTTCGGATCAAATTAATATGTATATATAGTTTATACGTAGTGCTCTAGTAGATTTGACCCATTATATACAAATATATAATTATATTTATACATATTTGATCAATCAATCTAATAAAGAATTCTACACTTAATATAAAAGTGAAATTCTAAGCCGTTAAAATATATTTTTTCGATCATCTCACTCTCACCGTCACCGTTATCAGCAATATGCTCTCCACCTTATCGGCTATAGACTTAGTTAGATTCATCGTCAGTCACAACGTGTTATCATCCATGAAAGTATTATGTAATGAAATGTTGCTGATTTTTAAGTTATTAAACCTTATTTGTTGCAGTATAAATTGTATGACACACAAGATAGTTGAGTTGTATAAATTGTTTGCCGCTCGTTTGCGCTCGCTCGACGTTCGCTCGAAAATTTAATGCTCGAAAAAATGCTCGTTCGATTTTCCGCTCGGTTGTAAACGAGCCAATCGGCTCGGTTCGGTTTGGAAACGAGCCAAGCACGAGCAAAGGTCCGATCGGATCGGCTCGGCTTGTGAACAGCCCTAGTCCAGGGAGGGTCCGTCCCATTTAAGGGAAGATGTACGCGGTCTTTCCCACACATTTTGTGGGGAGGCCGTTTCCACGGATCGAACCTGAGACCTTCGGTCCCTTAAGAACAGCTTTTACCGCTGCGTCAAGGCCCGCCCTCTTTTTATGTGATTTAAATATGAATAATAAGATTAATATATAAAAATTAGAATGCAAGTCACATGAAATTATTTAGAAAAATGTGATCAGTAGAACGTTGAAATTCACGAGTAAAACCTCAAACAAACTTTAGATATTTTTATAACATTTTTCTTTAAAGTTAGTTCGTTAAAATTTATTAGCATCTATAATAAACTTAATACATAAAAATTAGATTGCAAGCCACATAAAGTTATTTAGATGCTTTTGTTCAAATTAGAATGCTAATTATATAAGAATTTATTGTATCATATGATTTTGAAAAGTATCTAAATTACCTCATGTGTTATGCATTTTATTTTTATTAAGTTTATTATTAATATATAAATCATATAATACAATCACTTTTGATGAATCTACTTAAAGTGATGATACAAATATATAAAATTGTTTTAAGGTGCTAGTACTCGTCGGTTTCAATGTTTTACCTATCATATTTTTCCTAATACAACAATTCATTTTTGTTTTATGCCATCCGAATATTTTCCTTCACATCTACACTCATATAATAACCATGTTATTTAACTTAATGATTCAAATTCACAACCGTTAGACTAAAAGACAAATTATGAAACAAATCATATACATAAAGGTTGTCTAATATAATTAGTAAAAATAAATATTAAAGAATAAAATTAGATACAAAGATAAATGTTTTTTATGTAATTTACTCTATATTTTATATTATTATTATTACAACTATTGTTAGTTACAATTATTACTTTTATCATATGATTTAAGAGTTAATTAGAATCTAACTACTGTTACTATACAAAAATATAGGTGCCGTTCAAAAAGAAATTGGTAGGTTCGACTAAATGACAGTGATTGATTTAGGCATTTGACTTATTTATAGAATGTTCATTATAATAACATCGCTAATGATTCTGATTGATGCCTCACAATATTTACAAAGACTTGTCACATTTAAATAGTTTGTACAGATTGCATTATTTTTGTATGAACCGTATCAAGGAAGAGTTCCAAACATTTATCGGAATATAAGAATTTATATTATCTAATAAAAAAAGTTTTTGAATGGATAGTTGTTAACTTCTCATTAAACTTAACTTTTGTTTACCCCTTCTCTTTTATATTAAATGAAATTAATTTTAAATAAGTAAACTAAATAAATAAATATCCAAAATATAAATCTTCTTATTTTAATAAATTATTAAAACATATTAAATTACACATTTCTTTTGTATCTTATCTTAAAATAAAATTATATAATTTTTTATTTTTATTATTTGTTAGTTAGATTTTTTTTAGTTTTTATTACCTATTAATTTATTAATTGTTAATGATATGTAACATACAAAATATGAATAAAACCTAATGACTTTAATATGTTAAAATTTTATATCCATGTAATACATGAGTTTCTAACCTGGTAAACAATACAGAGATAGTTACATCTAGTTAGCTAGCTAGGTGATTAATAATGTACTTAATCTTTTACTTAACTAATATAACTAAGTGATCGTTTGTATTAAAAAAGTTAACAGAAAATTAAAAACATAACTTCACATTCTTTCTTTAGATATTGTAACAATAAGCCATTGATAAACACATTTTACAAATTGTACCCTACTAAATATATTTATAAAAACTAATACAAATACCTTTAAATGACAAAATAAATACGAAAAGGTGAGTCAAAGACCATTGTCACACCCCCGCTTATAGCGGAAACACGAGGATGTAACGGACGGGATCGTCATAACACATTGTTAACTAATAGAGATGCAATAAATGATGAAAGTGAACGTGTCATGACGTCACCCAACACAAATGGAGACTTGTGTCGTAGTTAGTCAATTCCACGACAAACATAGTCATACAAACAACTAAGGATAAATCCCACAACCCGGGAAACAAGTGAACATAATGCGGATAAACAAATAAAAGTCAGTATAATTGTTAAAGCCATCCAATGAATTTAAATAATACACATCTAAGGTCATTGCTATGGCAGCATCCCTAACTATCCTCAACGATTGTTAGCTGAAAAGATATGCTTAAAAGGTCAACATATTGTTGATGAGTTCGTAGGTTTAAATAGTAAACAAAACTTGATGCTGTGTAAAAGTTTGGTATGACATAAGTGCACACAGTTATAAGCAAGTACTATCACATGTAAACATGAGCATCACAACTAAACCTACGATGTACACACAGAACTTGTCGGAACATATTCACCCTAGGGCCCGTACCTGGCCACTGTCAGTCCCAACTAGTATACTAACAAACAAGGGTGGGGGTGTCAGCCCAATAGTACTATCAATACCTGTCCGTCGGCTCCAACACCGGAGTTAAATAGTTGTGAATAAAGAACCACACAGCTAACTCATGCATGTACCAGATAAATACTTACAAAACAGTAAACACAACTGTCCCAAAAATTGAATAAGTTCACAACATAAAAAGGGTTGAGCATACTTTTCCCCCTTGATGTTTATAAATAATTGTCATAAAACGGGGTCGCGAAACTCACATTGATATGATGCGAGATTAACAATAGAAAGTGATAAGCCCCTACTAACACGAGCGAACCAAAACGCCAAGTGCCTATAATATAAGTAATTAAATTATAACACGTCTAGTAACATAGTAATGCTTTCGGCATATTTCGGGTCGGTTCACGTTCAAAGAGCGTCTCGCTCATCATATATATACATATATACATACATATATACATATATACACACACACATATATATATATATATATATATATATGTTCATGTTTATATTTTTTTGTCCTTTTGTATAGTTAGACACTAAGTGAGAGTTTATAGATATATAATGGATTCATGACCACACACTAAAGTATACATATTTATATGAATAAATAACTCGATCACTCCTATCATTATCAACGGGTAATATATACATATATTTTTTTTCTCACACCAATACACAAATTACCCACACGTAAATACACACGTCACATAAAATGCACCTCATGATCACTCACATATGGACATACATGTCAACACACCCAACATACACTATACACCCACACATACTACAATATTATACATGCACACACACCTGCCAAATCTAAAACACACACAATATCACACACTGAAACACACACCCAATACACACACTGATACACACAGATTCTTCTGCACATTCACGGACACACATACACATATATATATATACATAACACACACAACCCATAAACACACACTCACTGTCCATATATACACATTACACAAACACTTGAAGTATACACACACCAATCAAACACACACACACACACACATATATATATATATATATATATATATATATATTTACCACACTCAACACACATATACACCCACGTACACACATAGCCGAAAGCTGCTATTCTAATTTCCTCTCGACTAGGCACACACAACAGCACACACATGACACACGCTGCCACGCACACGCTATACAACCACCGTTCACCACCTTAGAACCACCGACGCAACCGCGCAACCCGAACCAAAACGAAACCAAACCTATCGGAACGAAACGAAACAAGGTTCACGATGATCGCCTACCTGCGGGACGACTAATTGGGTTACGACCGAGAGAAAAAAATATTTATATATAATAATAAATTTTACACTTAGGACCCTAAACTATTTAATAATTAATTCCTTTTAGTTTGAATAAATAATTATTTTGAACCTTGAACTTTTTATTTCTATATTTATTTAACCCAAAGTTTAAAACATAACATTTAACGAGTCATTATAGGTAAAATATATACACGAGCTAAGACGTGACACAAAATAATATTAACGTGCTCAAGATTGGTGGCGTCATGAGCTTGTTTTGATAGGTTTTAGATGAATGATATTATGTAATACTAATAATACTAATACTAATACTACTACTACTAATAATAATAATAATAATATATTACTCGATCTATTATTTTATAACTTAAAATTTAACACGACTAGCTAATGACATCATTTAACATAAATACAAATAAGTTAATTACATGTAACATTTAATGCATAAATGAATAATAACAAGCTTTAGGTTAATTAGCGGACGTGAAAGTGACGGATGTCACAACCATTCATTCTCCCATACTTTTAAGGTCGGGAGATTATGTCTTTGAAGCCTTTGTGAGTATGGTAGGCAGCTACCTAATGTCATGAACAATCATCAAAAATTTTGTTTTAATGGTGTAGGGAAAAGTGGCATTGGTGACAGGAGGAGATTCAGGTATTGGAAGATCCATTTGTTACCATTTTGCAATGGAGGGTGCGACTATAGCGTTCACTTATGTGAAAGATATTGAGGATATAGATGCAAATGATACATTAAAAATCATAAGTGAGTCAAAAGCAAAAGGCTCGAGTGATCCAATTGCAATACCTGCTGATCTTAGGTATAGCAAGAATTGTAAGGATGTTGTAGATGAGGTTGTTGCAAAATATGGACACATTGATGTCCTGGTGAATAGTCCAGCCGTGATTTATTCTTATCCGTTTGAAGAGATCACAGAAGAGAGGCTTGAAAGTGTATTTAGGACGAACATCTTCTCCTATTTCTTCATGACAAGGTTTGTATATTCGCTTAACATTCTAGTTATTTTCTCATCGGATGACTAAAATTTGTAGAGAGTTTATTTTTATTTCGTTACAAGAATTTAATAAAAATTAGGGTTTCCGACATGGAAGTTACATTCAAGGACTAGGAAGACAAACTATGACTGCTAGTCTTAACGTCCGACCGGTTACTTCATTTTCGTCTATAGTCCAAAAGTTTGATTTAAACATTAGATACTATAACAAAACGAACTATATAAACATTTATAATCAAAATAAGTCCTTTTCTTTTTATTAAACCATGCATATTGTGAATGACTACTAGTTGAAAACATTAATTTATCTTAATTTTGATTTGTTTATTAAGATAAAAGATTTTGTTGTGCAGACATGCATTGGAGCACATGAAAGAAGGAAGTGCCATCATAAACACCGCATCAGCAGTTGCATATGTAGCATCGCCAAATTGGCTTGACTACACGTCAACAAAGGGAGCCGTAGTGTCGTTCACAAGGGGTCTAGCGTTACATCTGGTTGACAAGAAGATTCGTGTCAACGGCGTGGCCCCTGGTCCTATATGGACACCATTAGCAGCTGCATCACTTAGTGATGAGGATATAGCAACTTATGGGTCACAGGTGCCCATGGATAGGGCCGCGCAACCTTATGAGCTGGCTCCATCGTATGTGTTCCTTGCGTCCGAGGACTCTTCCTATTTTACTGGCCAAGTTCTTCATCCAAATGGTAATTAAATCTATATACACAATCAATTTAATGCACTTAATTAAACACATATATGCTACTCTTGTCGCTACAACAAATATGTTATTTACATGTATTAGAAAAACATATATACTTCTAGACAAATATTCACACTATTAGCATGTATTTGTGCGAAGATAGTAATGGTGTGTCTTATTTTTTTCTTTTCAGGTGGGATAATAGTAAATGGTTAGTTCTTGTAAGGTAATAGAATTTCATATGATATGGAGAGAAGCATAACTAAAGACCGTATATATTAAATAAGTTGATGTGGTGATGTAGGTATGTTACTACGTCCATCAAACATGAAGTTTGTGAACTTTATTAATTAATGATGATTGTTAAGAATTTCTGATACTTATAATATAATAGATTATATGACATGATTGTTTAGTTGAACATACCCTATTTTATATATACCCTTAGCACCAATAATGATGTTTAGCTTGAAACAAATACAAGAATACCGTTTTCATATACTGAGCCTAATATTTTTTAGTGAAATTGAAATAAACTGGACTAGCTAGATTTTTTTTTAATTATTTTAAGAATGGCTTTTAATTTACTTTATTGCCTACTACTTATAGAATTTAAATCATTAATATTTAGTCTAAAGATAATGCATTTTACTAGTCCAATTTTGCTAAGGTGGTGTTTGTTTTTTTAAAAAAGAGATTCTAAAGCTATTTTGTCTGCGCCAAAAAGAGGCGGACAAATGTTTCTGGTCTGCAGCGTGTTTGTTTTTTTGAAGACGTTTCACTAAAAAACGTCTGCGTGACCTCTTCTTGGAGAAGAGGTGGACTAATATCTTCACAGATCTTCTCACCTCTTCACGACATTTCAACCCTTTACTTTCTTTCATCAAATCACAATAATCTTCAAAAGTATCGTTACATCCCCATGGACTCCGGCACCGGAGCACTCTCCTCCGGCGAACCACCACCCCTCCACGGCGACGTACTGGCGGCAATACTCTCCCACCTCCCACTCATCCACCTACTTCCGGCGTCACAGGTCTCCAAATCATGGTCCGCCGCTGTCTCCTCCGCCGTCCGTACAACCATCAACCCTAAACCATGGCTACTCCTCCACACACAGCGCCACAACCACCCGCACTCCACCACCACACACGCCTACGACCCGAACTCAAACTCATGGATCGAGATCCGATCTCCGGCGATCCATCACGTCTCCACACTCCGATCATCTCACTCGGATCTTCTCTACATGATGGCGGGGCTAGGGTTTTCGTTCGATGAATGATCATTGTTGTTAAGCTTGAGGGTGATGGATGATTGAGATGTGGTGGTTTGTTCGAGCAGAATTGTTTGTGACATTGTGAAGACTTTAGGGTTTGTTGTTTGTGAAATTCGATTAGGAAAGTGAGATTGGGAAGGGTGGGGTGTGTTTGTTTTATAATAATAATAATAAAATAATAATAATAATAATAATAACAACATTGCAGATGTTAAAAACAAACAGTTTTTTTCTTGCAGTCTGCAGACGTTTGGTCCACTTCTTCTGCTACAGATGTCTGCAGATGTAGTCTGCACACTGCAGACGTTTTACCTCTTCAGAAACAAACAACACCTAAGTGTTGGTCATTTAACAAAATGAGGAACTAAATTTTACTAGCGAAATCGTATTAAGCTTGACTAGCTATATATGTTTTAACAAATGTACCTTTAGCATCTCATATTGTTGCTAAAACGATATTCATATATATATGACAATGCCAAAAATGGAAACAAAGAGTTAGGAAAAACACAACAGAACTTTATATGAAGAACGGTGTTAAACTCAAAACTTGATAACGTTATGCGTCATAAAAATCGCTCTACCTCCATTTTTAATTCTCATGCTTGAAGTGAAGTATGATTTTTTAAATTAAAACATGAATTTTACGCTATATCAAAACAAATTTACTTCTGACATTTTTAATATAGGAAAACGTAAGTAATTTTAAAAGAAAACGAGCGTTATGTAAATTTTAAAAACCTTTCAAATTTAGAGATTTCTCAGACAACCTTTCTTGCATGTGGGGTTCACATTGTCGCAATGACTTTTTGTAGAGCTAGTTCCTTTGTTTTTTTAACGACAAATATACGATCCTGCTTTGAATGATAGGTGTTATATTAATTGGGCTCATATATCCGTTTTTTAGCCGGGACCACACCCCCAACCCTCTCAAAAGAAAATCCATTGCTGAGAAAACTCACTGACTCAATTTTAAGCATTTTGCTTAAAGTGAGATTTGAACCCATAACCTCTATTTATTTTATATATTATGAGTACCTCACCTTAACCAGTTAGGTTAAAAATCATTGGTAACTAGTTCCTTGTATCCTTAAGAATTTTGGAGTGTCATATGGAAGAGACTATGTTACGTGTGCTTAAAAGAAACAATGAATATCAAATCTATATGTAATAAATAACTAAATGATTGTATCGCGTGTCACAAATCTGTGAGTATAACGTTTTTTATCGTTTCCCTTTCATTATTAAATACTATAAAATTATAATTCTTTACTGTTTAAATTTTATAATATTTTAATGTAAATTTTAATAATCTTCTTTATAATTATATGCATTGTGTTTTATTCCTGTGTATGTTTAGATTTTTCACATTTGACAACTAATTTATACACTTCCTGAATATCAAATTAAGAATTTCAAAATTTGAAATTCTTTTTAATAATTTTTAAATCTTTGTTAGTAGCTATTTGATATTTCACTTAATCCGCTTGTGTATATATGAATTTCTAGACTAGTTAAAAATATATGCGAAAAGCCAAAATGCAAAAACCTTGTAAAGAGAAGAAAAAATAACTTCTATTAAGTTTATATGTTCTTGATGAATTTGAAGCATCTGATTATACGGTGGTATGATCATATTTTTATTCAACTAACTTATAAATGCAAATTGGTTGTGACATTAAATTTATACAGCAAAAGCTTAATTTTAAGTCCAATAAACCGTTTTAAGTTAAACTAAGATCAATCCGAAGTTATGTACACATATAACCAGTCTTGCACGCAGTTAATTAACTAGGTGATCGAAGTGGGGCCATTGATAAATCCAGTCATATGTTTATATAATTTAAAAAACATCAAAATTACATGAAAACAATGTTTACATATGTTTTTAAAATTTTTAGGAAAATTGGTTATCATAGGTTCCAAATATAGCTTATTGGTAACTAAAGGTTCCAACTTTTAATTTGGTAACTACAGGTTCAGAGTTATATGTTATTTGTTGTCATAGGTTTCCGTCTACCAGACCCTTAACACCGTTAGGGTCTGGTGACGTGGCGTTCCAACATGGCAGTAAACATGAAATCCTCTTTTTGACTTAAATCCAACATGTAAAAACCCTAACCCAATTAACCTCCGCATCCAAATCCTCATCCGGATCATCCCTCTTCCTCCAACCTCATCGCAGCTTTCACCATCGAATCCTTCGCAATCTCATACCGCGCCTTCAACAACGCCACCGACCCCTCCGTATAAACGGATACTCAACCACCTCCCCTTCATCATCACCCCTCCATCCTCCACCCCCACCACCGCTTCCTCCTCCTCCAACACCTTCATCAACCATTCCAACTGCCCTTCGGAATCCAACTTCGCCATAATCATCCTCAACCTATCCCTCCTCTCCATCTTCGCCATAATCATCCTCGACCTCACCGCCTTGTCGTTCGTCGGCACCGCTAACGCAGCAGCCCGTTGCTTCATCAGGAAATCCTGTTTCGCTTTCTCTTGTTTCTCTCTGAACAGCCTGCTCTCCTCTGAAATCTCGTATTCGGGAACTGTATCGTCAACGTCGTCATCGGAATCGGTGTTTTCATCCAACATCACCATCCGGATGGGGGTGGAGGATTTGTAGAGAAATTAGGTTAGGGTTTTTTTCTGTTTGTTCGGCATTTAAGTCAAAGAGAGGTAACAGGTTTTTACATGTTGGATGCCACATCACCATTTTACTGCCATGTTGGAACGCCACGTCACCAGACCCTAACGGTGTTAAGGGTCTGGTAGACGGAAACCTATGACAACCAATAACATATAACTCTGAACCTGTAGTTACCAAATTGAAAGTTGAAACCTTTAGTTACCAATAAGCTATATTTGGAACCTATGATAACCAATTTTCCAAATTTTTATATGTTTACCTACACATATGTAAATATTATAACCTACACATAACTTACAAATGTGTAGATTACAAATCCGTTTATTGTTTTCTTTTTGAACTTCAAATAGATGATCAAACATTATATTTCAATCATTTTTTATATAAGACATAAAAGAAGATTTGTGTTGATATAACTTCTTGCAATTCTGAATATATTTGTGAGTTTTTAAATTATTTTAACTCTAGTTATTAAATCAAAATTACTCTACAACATAGAAATGAATTTAATATTTCTGTAATGCATACGTGTCTCGTAACACTACTTTTAGGTCTTAATGTCACTTGCAACAACCTAACATATTAGTGAAGTTTTTTTTAACTCTCTATCTTTCAGATTTAGATATCTTACGCTATGTTAATCGTCAAACATAAGTTCTTATATGAGTATAATACTATAATTTATGGATTGATTGTAACGAAGTCCTTGTTATTATTATTATTATTAGACTACAAGATAAATTATTATTGTTTTTTATTATTATTATTATTATTATTATTATTATTATTATTATTATTATTATTATTATTATTATTATTATTATTATTATTATTGTTATTATTATTATTATTATTGTTATTATTATTATTATTATTATTATTATTATTATTATTATTATTATTATTATTATTATTAAAAGCCACCTACAGACGCTTTACGCCCAATCATTCCGGATAACGCTTGCATCCTCTGTATTACCGCGGCTGCTGGCACAGAGTTAGCCAATGCTTATTCCCCAGATACCGTCATTGTTTCTTCTCCGGGAAAAGAAGTTCACGACCCGTGGGCCTTCTACCTCCACGCGGCATTGCTCCGTCAGGCTTTCGCCCATTGCGGAAAATTCCCCACTGTTGCCTCCCTTCTGAGTCTGGGCCGTGTCTCAGTCCCAGTGTGGTTGATCATCCTCTCGGACCAGCTACTGATCATCGCCTTGGTAAGTTATTACCTCACCAACTAGCTAATCAGACGCGAGCCCCTCCTCGGGCGGATTCCTCCTTTTGATCCTCGGATATTAATGAAATCTATAGAAGAATTATCTATTGGAATAATACTCTTACAGATCTATTAACAACAAGTATAGCTGCGCTAGAAGAATTTATAATATCTCAGGAAAAATTGCTACAAGAAGCCGTGGATGCACTTCTTGATAATGGAATCTGCGGACAACCAATGAGGGATGATCATAATAGAATTTACAAGTCGCTTTCAGATGTAATTGAAGGCAAAGAAGGAAGAGTTCGCAAGACTCTGCTTGGTAAATGTGTCGATTATTCAGGGCGGTCAGTGATTGTAGTGGGCCATTCACTTTCATTACATCGATGTGGATTGCCTTGCGAAATCGCAATAGAGATTTTTCAGGCATTTGTAATTCGTGACCTAATTAGAAAACATCTTGCTTCGAACATAGGAGATGCTAAGAGTCAAATTCGAAAAAAAAACCCTATTGTATAGGAAATACTTCAGGAAATTCTGGATGACCATCATGTATTGCTGAATAGAGCGCCTACTCTGCATAGATTAGGCATACAGGCATTCCTCCCCGTTTTAGTAGAAGGGTGCGCATAATCTGATAGATCTTTTGAAGAACTGATTAATCGGACGATCTTTTGTCTCATGGCAGCCTGCTCCAGTCCCCTTACAAAACTTTCGTTATTGGGTTAGCCATACACTTCACATGTTTCTAGCGATTCACATGGTATCATTAAATGATACAAGTCTTGGATAAGAATCTACAACGCACTAGAACGCTCTTGTTGATGATCCTTTACTACTACAGCATCTAGGGTTCCTCGAACAATGTGATATCTCACACCGGGTAAATCCTTAACCCTCCCCCCTCTTACTAAGACTACAGAATGTTCTTGTGAATTATGGCCAATACCGGAACGGCGCGTTCCGAGGTGTGAAGCTAAGGGGTATTTCGGTTTAATTCATATTCCGATAAAAACTTTATTATTATTATTATTATTACAAAACTACTACTACTATTATTTTGTTATTTTATATGGAATGTATCATAAATTATATGAGCAGTTAAGGACGTGCTCCCAAGACCAAGTCTTGGTCGGTTCCATCTTATGGATATATGAAATGCCTACCTTAAGCACGATCTATCTGGCCTAATGCGCTTGGTCCTGGAAATATTAGGTTCATCACGGTTTCAAAGAAAAGGTGTCATCCCTACGATGCATATCTTTTCACAAGCTAGTCTTAAGTTCTATTAGAGATAGGATACATCATAACTTATGGTTAGAGGTTAAAAACTTTTAAATGTATATATGTCTTACCAACTTACATAGTTAAAGAAGTAGATAGCCCAAAATCTAATCTAAATGAACACTTAACCGTCTCTTCAAACTGTAGCAAATCAATCGATTCCTTTTTTTTATTTATTTTTAAACGCATACATACATTTTAGAGTGTGTGAAATTACAAACAAGCTATTACCATCTCTAGAACACTGTGTATTTTGCTTTCTTTTTCTATATTTATTTTCTTCACATGCATTTATGAACATGATTTGACTTCATAAACTTTATCGTTTTTTTTCTAGTTAGGAAACTTGATAATAGACTTCTAGTCAACTACCAGGGAAGTTTTGTTACAACCAAAAATGGAAAAACCCTGCAAAGATAAGAAAGAACTTTTATTGTAGGAAAATGGTTTGTAAAGTTAGTATAAAACACTTTAAGATAGCAAATTATTATACATAACTGAAGGTAAACATTAAATCACCATGGTTTGTTGTAATTTGGTTTTTAAAGTGTTAAATTACCATGCTTTGTTGTAATAGAAATAAATAAAATACAAGAAAATATTGAGAACAAGATGAATGATGGCTAAATGAGAATTCACATTCAACATTAGTCTCTTAAATACATATTATGAATTCCTTAAAGTAAACTAGTTTGTTTCCCTGTGCAACAGCTAAAGCAATATTTATTGTTCCGTAAGACACGAGCAACTGAAATTTTACTATGAATCAAACATGATAGATTAAGATTGTTGGAAGAATGATTTTTTCTGTGTCTGTGTTTACTATAGCAATGATCAGAAAACAATTTGTTTTTATTTAATGTAATTTATATGGTTTAATTGATTCTCATGAATTCTTTCTGTTTCAACTACTTATCAAAATGTCACATAGTGTCCATCATCTACGTTGGCGGTTGGACACATATGCGAGTTAGTTATTTCGCACCCTAGTAGGTTCTCTACTTATTTCAGACAGTTAAAAAAATAATTTTTATTTCTTACAATTAAAGAAATAATTTGTAAAAAAGACTGTCAATGTATATCACTCTACAATAATATATGTTTTCATTTCAAATACTCAACTTTAAGCAATTGTATCTCACTAAAATTATCTCTATTTTAGACACCATTTGACTCATTGTAAAGCCTTCACATAATAGAATGCACACCCGGTAAATAATACTTATACTACATATATACAGTGGTGGTTGGTTTTCGTAGAGAATTTGATTCTAAACCAGGATAAGTTTAGAGTCACAAATAACATTTTCAGACCGAAATTATTCGGCAATTCATCCGAGTAAATCAATCAGATAAAACTCAAAATCAAAACAAAATATGCTTTTGTGTGGGAATTTTCGTGAACCAAAAATGATAAATAAGATGAAAGTCTGACCAATTTTTTGTTCAATATCAAATTCTTGCAGGGATGGTTTAACTACCAAAGACAGCTGTCATCTTCAAGTTTGATGAAAGCTTCACTCTAGTCAAGGGGTACCGCCTCTTAGACCCTGCTACCCGAGGTGTTGTCATCGGACCATGCTAAGGGGGCGCTACTCTTTGAACCTTCATTGCTTAGGGGCTTCACCCTTAAAAAGTTATGTGGTTGTAATATTGAAAGATCGTAATAAAATCAAACAAGTGTGCACTCCGCACTCTTGAGTTATCTGATGGATATCATGATCACATTGGTCAACTAGACAATTTTATAACACTATAATATCTCGTAAAAAATATTTTTTATTATTATACAAGTAAAAAATTACACATAAGCCAAATATGTTTTTTAGTTCTTTACTTTTTTTCGTTCATAGAAATATAGATCTTTGTCCCTTTTTGTTTTATATTACCTGTATGTAAAGAATTTAAGTAATAAACAATTCAAATAAAAACACATAATTGTAAACATATCTTAAAACTTTACAATTGTGAAAAATGTGACTAATTTTAACATATATAGGAGTTGTATGAAAATCTCTGCAAACCGATCATCTATTTGTTGGAAGCGTATTTTCTTCTTTGTGCCTTCGGTATTGTTTAAAGATAGTGAATTTCGCATTTTCAGGTGGGACAATGTTAAGTGGTTAGTTATTGTTAAATTTTAAAATAATTATATATTCAATTCAATTCTTATTATTTGTTGTTTTATCTTTTGAGGGTTATTTTTTCAAGGGACTGGATGGCATTTCTTCTTACTTAAAGGTCTCTTCTGCATATGAGGAGAAGTGCTGGACTAATGCTGTTGATTTTCATTCTTAGGGCTCTATATATTCATCGTAGCTTCTGGACTTTCATAGTAACACAAAAAGGAATTAGGGTTTCTCTCAAAAGAAAGAGGGTTTTTGTTCTTCGATATCACTGATCTTCTATGTCAATCTGTGATGACAAGCAACCTATTGTTGCTTGTCCTAGTAGTCTGATTGTCCAATTTTCATTGTTAGCGAGTACATTGTTTTGATTCGTTGTGTTCATTTGTATTTGATTCATAAACATTATGAATCTGTTGACTTGTTCATAGAGAATCCTTGAGATATTGAATCCTATAAACATAACATTGTATCAGAGTACTGGGTGTGCTCTTGATTTCTAAAATCTAGTCAATATCCTCTCCAGTTTGAAGGTAATCTAGGGTTTCATTTATCGCTTTGTGATTCTGGGCTGGATTCGTGGTTTACCACCGATTGGTAATCATCCTGGGGTTCTCTGGTTGCATCCGTGCTGCAGATAATCTTAGTGGTTCATTCTACTTGTTCAACTGCGTGTGTGTCTAATTCCAAAGGTCCATTCTTCTTGTGAAGGCATTCTATTGCTTCTCTCCAGATCTGGCTCTCTTGGTATTTTCTTCTATATTCTCTCTGAAATTCCTTGCTTAAGGTGCTACCACTATAAGGTCTTCTTACCCTTGTCTATTTTTTTATTCCTCTTGTTCATTTATAGGCATTCTTGGGCTAGCCTAGATGGACCAGTATTGATAATACCTGTTGTGGGTATTATCCTTGATTTATGTGTGTATATCTCTGTGTTGCATTATATCTGGTTTATTTGCCTGATCCTTGTGTGCCTGTGAGTGTTTCTTATTTCGGTTATATATGCTTCTCCTTAACACCTGGCCAGTCATTATATTGACGTGGTATCTGGTCCCTGAAGGAGTTCTTCTGCAGATTGCTTGCCTGTGTGCTGTTTTTTATCATATGTTGCTCTCTCTATTCTCATTATGGTTGTTGTGAATACTGGTCCCATATTGATTAGCAGTCTTGACTTCGGTGATCCCCTATATCTGCATGCTAGCGATACTAGTCTTCTTACCGTCATATCAATAAAACTTAAAGGAACTGAAAATTATAATGTATAGGCCAATGCTATGGAACTTGCTTTGCATGTTAAGAATAAGTTTGGTTTTGTTGATGGTTCGTGTGTTAAGTCTGCTACTATGATGTTCTGGGTAAACAATAGGACAGATGTAACTCTAGTTTTGTCATGGATACTCAACTCCGTGTCTGAGGAATTGTTTGTGGGTCAAATATTTTCTAAACTTGTGTCTAAAGTTTGGTCAGACTTAAAAGAAACATACTGGTTTAGTTATTTTCAAACTGCATCAACAAATTAACTGTCTAAAACAAAATGGCAATACTATTTCTGAATACTATCATAAATTGTCTTCTATGTGGAGACAGCTAGATGTTTTAACTGACTTACCTGCTTGCACTTGTGCTGCAGCTGATAAAGTTACTAAGTATAATCAAAATTTAAGGTTGATGCAGTTCCTGATGGGTCTTGATGAAAAATATTTGCCCCTGAGATCTTTCATTCTTCCAAAGGAACCTTTACCTTCTGTAAAAAATGCTTTTGCTCTAATCTCTAATGAAGAGACTCATAAGGAAATAGGTTCATCAAATCTGTCTCAGCCAACTGCTTTTGTTGCCAAAACTAATGGTGTTAAACGAAATCCCACCAAAGGTTCCTCATTAAAATGCTCAAATTGTAATAAGAATGGTCATACAATTTAAAAATGTTTTCAAATCATTGGGTATCTTGCAAACTATAAGGGAAAGAGGGTTAGTAATAAACCTAGAGTTAATAATGTTGTCTCTGACCCTGTGAGTTCCGATGGCTCTTATCAGTTATCTGCTGACCAGTATGCCAAGCTTATGAACCTTCTAAGTGAACCTGTTGGTGTTGATCAAGATATATCAAATATGGCAGGTACTATTAAAAATAGTAACTGCATTCCTTGTTTTTGTGGGGTCACTAAGTCTAGGTCTGATAACTGTAGAGGATGGATAATTGATTCTGGGGCTAATCAACACATGGTCTTATCTGATGAGTATGTTTGATCTTGTTGATGTGTCTAATTGCAATATGACAGTTGGTCACCCAAATAGAACTAAAGCTATCATAAAGTCTATTGGAAAATTAAAATTATCAAGTAGTGTCACTCTTGTTGATGTGTTGGTGGTCCCTGAGTATAGTGCCAATCTTTTGTCTGCCTATAAACTTGCTAAAGACAACAAACATGGATGTTGGTTTGATGAATATAATTGTTGGATTTAGGACTTCGCCCGAATGAGGACTCTGCTGACTGGTAAACAGGTGAACGGCCTGCATTACTTTGGCAGTGATACTTGTAGCTTTGTGTGTAGAAATAGTATTGGACCTGATCATCTGCTATAAAATTATAGCATGCTAGAATGGGTCATCCATCATATCAAGTTTTAAAACATCTTAACCTTGATCTCAATATAAAAGGTGTTGATTCTAACTTCCCTTGTGAAGTATGTCATCACGCTAAACAAACTAGAAACTCCTTTTGTAATAGTGATCATGTGTCTCATAACCTAGATGAATTAATTCACCTTGACTTATGGGGCCCATTCAAGGTCTCCGGTAGAGAAGGATATAAATATTTTTTAACAATTACGGATGACTATTCTAGAGCTGTTTGGGTCTATTTGTTAAAAACCAAAGATGAAGTTTTTTATAATATTCAATGCTTTGTTAAACTTCTTAAAAATCAGCTCTGTGTTGAAGTCAAATGTTTTAGAACTGATAATGGAACTGAGTTTGTGAATAATCAATTTGAACCGTTTCTTAAAACTAATGCCATTTTACATCAGACCTCTTATGCCTACACACCTCAACAAAATGGTATTGTTGAACGAAAACACAAACATTTATTAAATGTTGCCTGGTCCTTACTGTTTCAAAGTGGCATGTCTCTTAAATTGTGGTCTGAATGTATTTTAACTGCAACTTACCTGATTAACAGGACTCCTTCTTCTGTCTTAAATGGAAAATCACCTTATGAGTTGTTGCTTAATAAAAAACCTTCCGTGGTCATCTCAGATCCTTTGATTGTTTGACTTTTGCTTCAAACTTAAACCCTAATAACAAATTTGATAGTAGATCTTCTAAGTGTGTATTTATTGGTTATTCTTTTGAAAAAAGGGGTACAAACTTTTGTCTCTAGATAATAATACTATCTTTTACTCTCGAGATGTTAAATTATTTGAAAATTGTTTTCCTTTAAAAGAAAATCAATCTAATTCAGAACTTGATGATTTAACTCACATAAAGTTTTTGATCATTGGTTTGAAACTAATGGATTTGAGAAAATTCTGAAGAAAACTGTTTTGCTCGATGATGATGGGAAGGAATCCAATAGAAATGTCAGCTAGGGTGGGGTTAATAATCTGCCCACTGGTTCTTCTATTGATGAGAATATCGAGTCAGATACTACTCCTTCAGCTGGAACTAATTGTGGGTCCGCAGGAACTTATGACCATGATATAAGAACAGATGCTTCTGTTGATCCATCAATAGTCATAAGTGAACATAGACCCACAATTGTTCCTGCTGAACATGGAAGAAAAGTGATGGTAGATGATGACACCCTAACCGTTGAAGTTCTAGATGAGGATAAGGACTGTTCAAATAATTCTGACATCCCTGAAGGCTCAAATTCATCAAATATAGGAAGTTCTCGTAAATCAGGAAGGGTGGGATCTATTCCTAGAAAATTTAGTGATTTTATGATTGAAGGAAAAGTCAAATATGGTATTGACAGATATGTTAATTTTGCTAATTTTTCTAATTCAAATGGGTGTTTCCTGTCTTTACTTGATAAAAGTGTTGAACCAACATCCTATAGTGAAGCTAGTAAAGATATAAATTGGATAAATGCTATTAATAATGAAATTGAAGCTTTAAATAGAAATAAAACTTGGACTATTACTGATTTACCTAAAGATAGAAAAGCTATATGGTGTAAATGGTTGTATAAAATCAAGTATAAGTCTAACGGGGAAATTGAAAGGTATAAGGCTAGGTTAGTTGCTAAAGGCTATACCCAACGTGAAGGAATTGACTTTGATGAAACGTTTGCTCCTGTTGTTAAAATGACTACTGTCAAAACCTTAATTGCTGTTGCTATTCAATTTGGATGGAAATTGTTTCAAATGGATGTTAATAATGCATTTCTGTATGGTTATTTACATGAAGATGATTATATATTTATTCCTAAAGGATTTGGTTCCAAAAATAATGATGGCAAGGTTTGCAAGTTAGTGAAGTCATTGTATGGGCTTAAACAAGCTCCAAGACAACGGAATGAAAAACTAACTGCAACATTGAAATCAATAGGCTTTTCTTAAAGTAAAAATGATGCTTCTTTGTTTGTGAAGTCTTATGAGTCTAAAGTTATGATGCTTCTTGTATATGTTGATGATATTGTTGTGACGGGTAATTGTGCTATTGAGATTGAAAGAGTTAAACATTTGTTGAATCAAAGTTTTTTAATTAAGGATTTGGGTGAGTTAAAATATTTTTTGGGTATAGAAGATCTTAATCCTAGTAATGGTATTTGTTTGAGTCAAAGGAAGTATTGTTTGGAATTATTGAATGAATTTGGTATGCTTGTATGTAAACCTGTTAATATTTCTATGGAACAAAATTGTGTTGTGCCTGATGGTTCAAATGAACATAACAATGATTATGTGCTTGAAAATGTCACTATTTATCAAACTTTGGTTGGAAAACTCATCTATTTAACTTTAACTCGTCATGATATTTCCTATTATGTTCAATGCCTTAGTCAATATATGCATAATCCTCATCAGTCTCATTTTAAAATTGCCTTAAGACTGCTAAGGTACCTTAAACAAAATCCTAATCAAGGGTTAATGTTCAAACAACACTCTGATTTCATTTTAAAAGGGTATTCAGACTCTGACTGGGTAAGTGTCTATCTACTCGAAGATGTGTTTCTGGATACTGTGTTTATTTAGGTGGCAAACTAATATCATGGAAAAGTAAAATACAGAATACTGTTTCTAGATCCTCAGTTGAGGCTGAGTATAGAGCTATGTGTGTTACTAGTTGTGAAATTTTATGGATTCGGAAACTTCTTGAAGATATGAAGGTAACGTGTCCTATTCCAGTTGATTTTTTTGTGACAGTAATGTTGTCATTCTTATGACAGCAAACCCAGTATTTCATGAGAGAACTAAACATTTTGAAATTCATTTATTTTTTTAAGAGAAAAGGTTTTGGCTGGAATTTTTAAAATTAAAAAAATCAACACTCTTGATCAACCTGCTGATATTTTCATAAAAAGTTCAGGTGTTAATCAACACCAATATTTGTTTGAAATTGGGTCTCGTTGATTTGTTTTAGGAATTGAATTGAGGGTGGGTGTTAAATTTTACAATAATTATATATTCAATTCAATTCTTATTATTTGTTGTTTTATCTTTTGAGGTTTATTTGTTCGAGGGGCTATATGGTATTTCTTCTTACTTAATGGTCTCTTCTGCATATGAGGAGAAGTGTTGGACTAATGTTGTTGATCTTCATTCTTGGGGCTCTATATATTCATCGCAGCTTCTGGACCTTTATAGTAACACAAAAAGGAATTAGGGTTTCTCTCAAATGAAAGAGGTTTTTTTTCTTCGATATCACTGATCTTCTGTGTCAATCTGTGATGACAAGCAACCTATTGTTGCTTGTCCTAGTAGTCTGATTGTCCAGTTTTCATTGTTAGCAAATGCATTGTTTTGATTCGTTGTATTCATTTGTATTTGATTCATAAACATTGTGAATTTGTTGACTTGTTTATAGAGAATCCTTTGAGATACTGAATCCTATAAACATAACAGTTATAATAAAGCCCTTTGAATTTCATGTGAAAATAAAGCATATGTAAAGTTTGTGTGTTTGAAAATGAATTGGTGATGATGTAGATATCTTACCAAGTTTTGTTCTGTCTAACATGAAGTTCTTGTTAGCTTTATGAACCGATTGTAATGAAGTCATTATTACATCACATACTAATACAATATGTGACATGATTTTCAGTTTAATGATTTCTCTCACTTTGTTAGAAAATCATAACTTTGCCGATTCTTTTATAATAGTTCCCACTCAATCTAAAACTAATTAAAAAGATGTTTGGATGTGTGATAATGACAAAGTATATACATTGCTCACGAAACTTGTAAAATAATACCAAAAATGCTTTTTAAGACCTCATACAAAAGTTTCAAACCCATGCCAATTAGAAGCAATAAGACATGGGATAACCACTACACCAAATTTAAACTTACATTTTGTTTTAGGCCGCTTGTTTATTGGTGTAACATTTCAAAAAATGAACAAAACCATAGGGTCGAGCAACAATTAGTGTTTACATATGAAAACAAAAGACTATGGGGTCATAGGAGATTAGAATATGGGTCGGCCCCTGTTTCCACCTATATATTTACTACCCTCGTACTTCTACAAATAAAAGATCGGATATAAGTTACACGTTCTCGTTTTCAAGCTCACACGCCATCTTAGTGTTGACGAGAGGCATTAAACAATCGGCGTATATGTTGTATATGTTTTTTAGAAAATTTTAAAGATCGAAAGCTATTAGAAAATGAAATGGCTTTGAAGTGTAAATTATATATATACTATGGGGGTTATAAACGGCGTCGGAAAATGGAACTTTTGTGATAAAGTTATGAAAAAAACAAACTCTAATGGTAACATTCAAAAGAGTAATTATTGACATCTAAAGTTATAATAACCGGTAACAATGTAATGGATTTAATGTTTCATAACAGATACGTATCCTCTAAAACTTCTTTTACCCCACAAAAAAGGTCTTAATCTCACTTGCTTCAAGGTACACTAATGGCTATATTATATATTTCTAACAAAAGGTTTTCATTCATCTATTCATCATAAGTGTGAAATGTCGTATGCACATGTGATACATTTAGCGGTCTCTGCACAAGCAGAATTCCAGTCGTTAAAAAGTCAAATATATTGTCACAAAACGTGAAAGTTAGCACTAATGGTGTTGCCGCTATAACAGGGCCGGGGTTGAAAGACGTGGTTCGTTTACTATTCACACCATTAAGGTGTTATATTTTATCCTCCTTATATTACAATAAGATAATATAACTTGTTTTAGTTTACATACATAAATAATCCGATAATCTTTTAGTCGGATACATGTCATATTGTCATGCATGTTAAGGCAATTTTCATTTTTTTTTTAACTTTTGAATGCAGTTTTCCTAAGTGAATTTTGGTGATAGCGAAGGCAATGCGAATTCATGAAGGCGAACGAAGATTCCCACCACAACATCAGGATTCATAACCAGGAAAAGAATATGATCTTATGAATCCTCTCCCTCAATTTAGTAACCCTAACTACAAGCCCTCCGGCAAACTCCATGTGAGTTTCATTAGCTATTTTTTCATTATAAATATCGTTTTGGGTTTAACAGTATAATCTCGCACTACCAGAAAATAGAGTTTTAAGGATATAAAAAATCACCAACAATATGTTGATCATCACTCAGAAACAGGGTGAATCTTAAAAAAGTTAAAAGAAAATTCTTTAAGGTTGGTCGATATAGTGGTATCACAACGGTGCACTAATCAGCGGATAAAAGATGATTCGTAAAACTTACATTTGTTCTCTCGAACGATGTTATTGTTGAATTTGTTTACTAATAACTAATTAAATATATATATTTTTAAACTGCAAGAAGGATATATTAAAAATGCGAAACCCAACTAAAATAACCCGGCTGAAATAATCAATTAAATGTTTATTACAATGTGAGAAATAATCAAGAAAGAACAATTTATATGTTATCTTGATTTTAACATGTAAAACATTCATATCGAAACCAAACCTCTACAAGTTAAACACATTAAAATGGACCAAAACAACCTTTATTAATCGTTTATTGTTATTACTTAATTTTCATGCTGAAACCAAACCTTTAAACTGTTAAAAAATCAAAATCTTTTTAATAGACCCTTTTTGTTTATATGGTCCCAATAAAAAGGAAGAGTTTCAAACACTTCTTAGAAAATATATGAAGGTAAATCCAAAAGTTATTCTCCTTGCTTTTTATTTAAAAAATATTAAATTTTCATTGTTATTGTGTAGGGAAAAGTGGTGTTGGTGGTAGGAGGAGATTCAGGGATTGGGAGGTCTGTTTGTTACCACTTTGCTATGGAGGGTGCGACTGTAGCGTTCACTTATGTGAAGGGTGTTGAGGACATAGATGCAAATGATACGTTAAAGATCATAAACGAATCCAAAGTTAAAGGATCAGGTGATCCAATTGCAATACCTGGAGATCTTAGGTATAGCAAGAATTGTAAGTATGTTGTAGATGAGGTCATTGCAAAATACGGACGGATTGATATCAATACAAGAAAAATGACATTCAGCAAGGACAAAAGTCCTCGCTAAATGTTAGAATGTCCTCACTGAAGATGTATAGCGAGAACGTGTCCTCGCTGAATATTCCTCGCCAAAGCCCCGCTACAGGTCTACAGCGAGGATAGTAAACGAATACAGCGAGTACATCTCTGACTTTTGAAAAAGTAATTAAATACCCTACAGCAAGAACTTTGTCCTCACTATAAAATTTACTTTAAATAATTATAAAAATACATATAACATATATATTTATACATTATACGTGTATAAAGGTATTATAAACGTATTTGTTAATATATTTATACATTATACGTGTATTTATTAAATAATTACTTTAAATAATTATAAAAATACATATAACATATATATTTATACAGACATGTCTTGGTGAACAGTATAGTTGTGCAGTATTATACGGATTCGTATTCATTAGAAGAGATCATAGAGGAGAGGCTTGAAAAAGTATTTAGGACCAATATTTTCTCCTATATCTTTATGGCAAGTTGCGTATATTATAACTATTCTAGTTATTTTTATCACGGTAAATAAATGTTGAGAAAATATATGTTGTATTTCACCAATCTACTATGCTGCTTAAAATGTGTTCCCTACTTTATTTGTTTCTCGTCAACATTTCATTTTAATTCAAGGTAATATAATACATGCTTGTTGTGACGGGAAAGCATAAAACAAACAATAATGACATATCAAAACTAATAGTTCATATTTAAAAATGTAATGACTAAATAACTAAAGGAATCCCCGATCA
Organism: Flaveria linearis; assembly: GCA_024085815.1. Lineage (NCBI taxonomy): Eukaryota > Viridiplantae > Streptophyta > Magnoliopsida > Asterales > Asteraceae > Flaveria > Flaveria linearis. Next base: position 9,949,065 of record CM044015.1, read on the forward strand.
AAATACGAACACTAACTAAACTAATAAAAAAATAAAAATAAAGGAAAACCGATTAAAGTCGAAATCAGGTCTCTAGAAAAAGGAAGTTAGGTCTAAAAATCAAGCAAACCACCCGATGCTTGTCACAAAGTGCAACACGTTATGTGATTTTCGTTCATACTTTAGGAGCGCATAACTCTAGTCTAGACGGGACGAATCAAAAGTTTTGTCTATTATTTGGATATGTTTCTAGCTCACTCGATATTATCAAGTTGGTCTAAATACAAGTCATGTTAGGTACATATTGAGAAATCTACAAGTAATATTGGCTATGACCAAGTCTTTTCTCAACATCTCTTTTTTTCTCATTTTTTATGTGTTTTTGATGAGTTAAAATGTAAAGGCACGCCTTGGAGCACATGAAAGAAGGAAGCACCATCATAAACACCACATCATCATTGGCAAATGTACCTACCGAGCCAAAGTGGCTTGACTACATTTCAACAAAAGGAGCCATAGTGTCGTTCACGAGGGGTCTAGCATTGCATCTGGTTGACAAGAAGATTCGTGTCAATGGTGTGGCCCCTGGTCCTACATGGGCACCACTACCAGCTGCAGTGCTTAACGACGAGGATATAGCAACGTATGGGATACAGGTGCCCATGGATCGGGCGGGTCAACCTTATGAGATAGCTCCATCGTATGTGTTCCTCGCATCTGAGGACTCTTCCTACTTCACTGGCCAAGTTCTTCATCCCAATGGTAATTAATTCTCTACAAACAAGCAAATTATCAAATTATATAATCGTTATCCGAAGAAGTGATGTTGGATACTTTTTTTTTCAGGAGGGATAATTGTAAATGCTTAGTCGTTATACAGTCCTTGAGTTTCATATGAAATGGAGTGAAGTATAAGTAAATATCGTATCATGTATTTTAAATAAATTGATGTGTCGTAGTAGATATCTTACTATGTCCATCAAACACGAAGTTCTTGTGAGTTTTATGTAATGATTGTATGATGTCCTAGTATTCATAATAAAACATATGAGATGATTATGGATTTGAGATTTCCTTGTTTTGGGTGTATGATCAATAGTGTACATAAACTTTACAAATGAGTGGTCAAACGGGCGCGCTACGATGGGAGTGTTGAAATTTGTAACTATGGATTTTGAAGACTTAAACCTTAGTGTTCACCTCGAGAAAAAAATCACATTGAAGCATTAAAAAAAGTAAGCATGTGACCAACTTTAAAGACTTATACATTTGTGCTTTGATCAATTTGTAAGGTTGGTTTGCATACTTACTTTTTCCCATTAATTTTGATGACACCTTTACAAAATTTATGCATATTTATCCGTCAATTTCTCAGACAGCTTCAAATATTCCTATAGTGAATCGGGGACATTTGTATATGCCATTAGACGAAGCATGGCGGTGAACTTTTACAACGGACTAAACCTTCTGCCACCTTTAGCATCCCACCTTAATGTGAAATAACGCATCTAACGTTCCAAATCATTATCAATACATCAGAATAATCGTTTGATCATTCAAAATCATAGTCAGAATGTCTTTCGCTATACAAAGAGACGTTGGCAAAGTAGTCACGAACCAAACGATCATGAACCTCTCACATTAATCTCTAATTAAAACAGTTCTTCTAGTTGTAGTCCTTGAGTTAAGATGATAATGATGATGATGTTGAGGAGGAGGAATCCATTTCAAATAGGATTTGGTTTGTATGTATTTTATAGGCTTTAGAAGTTGGATGTGGTAGAAAAATAAATTTGTATTGTTTTTTATTGGATTTAAAATAGTTTTGTTAATAGTCGACAAAAATGTAAAAAGGGTGAGTTGTACCTAGCATGTTCTACATCCTAATTATTGTATAGCTTCTACACAGGAAAAAATACCACTAATGATAACCTCGTTGCTGCCTTTAGTGGTAAATTGGGCGTGTTATAGGGTAAAACTTATAGCTTTGATAAAAATATTTCACTTGAATTTGTTAAATTATATCCGCGGGTAATGAATAGGGCATAAAATGCACGAACTTTGGCAACATACAATAAACTCACTTATATTTCTAATTTCTTGGGAAATAAGGTTATATAAAGATTTAAACAGTAAGAAATGTACATGGAATTTTAATATAGGGGCGGCCTGAGAAGAGGAGAAGGCAGGCGACTGCCCAGGGCCCGATTTCTCAAGGGCCTGAAATTATTAATTTTGTAATATATTAAATATGTATATAAGTATTTTTCTTTAAAAAAAACTATAAACTTTAATAAACTCATAAACAAACCAATAATATCTTAGTCATTTTAGTCTATTAAACTTTATCTTAGAGCTCATTAACATTTTAAATAATTCAGCCCAATTATCATTGTATTATAAATTTTTGACAAATTAAATTTTAATAATCCAAACTATGACCTAATGACTAAAATAATTTATGCTATCAACTTGACAGATAATAATCTCAATTTTCAGTTTTGTTACTAATGACAATCCTAATATAGAATTGTTAGAATAAATAATCTCAACTTGACAAATAATAATCTCAACTTTCATCATCATAAGCAAAATTAAGTGGAAATCACATATAAATAAATAAATAATTATGTTACTAAGATTGTTCTTGATAACAAAAATAAAAGTTAGAATTATCATTGGCCAAATTGATACTATAAATTATTATTAGCCAATAAGTGATAGCTTGAATTATTAAAACTCAATTTGCCTAAACTTTTTATGACAAGTAATTGGGTTTAGACTCTTTTTATATGTCGTATTATAATGGTCTATTTTTGTTATTACCCTGGGTCCAGGGCCTCTAGAAAATTCTCGGGACCAACCATGTCCTAATAGGTAATTTTTTAACAAATTAATGGGTACACTGGATGCGCGTAAGGCTGCAAGTCAGCAAGTATATCCATGTCTGATGGGTAATAGGTAATCTGTGCTATTTATATTCATATATAAAATCATGTGCAATATCAATACAAATAAAATCATCTTTCTACTCTAATAAAAATGTATATTCGGATGACACGTGTCAACGGCACAATTATCCTCACCAAAATTTTCCCGCCTCTCTCTCATATTAAATAATTACCTTAATTACTAATAATATTATTTAACACTTTTTAATGTTATTTCTAATTAAGAAAAAAAATTAAAAATAAATTTTTAAAAATTTAATATAACTGTTTTTTTTACTTATAGTCATTTCTCATATATGATTTTAGTCATATCATATTTTAGAATATCATTTTATAATTAATAAATTTTATTATATTAATATCTTATTTATTATTCAACCCGTGTAACACACGGGTTTACTATAGCTAGTTATGTTATATTCGTATCGGTTGGTCATATGTTCACTTTGGTTGTTACAACTTACAGCTCCTTTATGAATAGAAGTTAGAAATCCAAGTCTAATCTATATTAAAACGTGAACGTCTCTTCACGTTGTAGGACATCAGTGAAATCTTTTAATTCTATTTATTCTTTTTATTTTTTAGATAATTTTGGGTTTAACGGGTGGATCAAACAAAGAACAAGAGTTGGACATAAGATTAATGTTAAATTTTATATATAACTATAAAAATATACATATAAAATACTTATATTAAAATACATATAAACTATATACAACATACATATATATAATCATGATGTCATAGTACGTCAGAAATCATTCGATTCTTAAATCCGATCCAACCAGTCGACCGATAAAGTGATCGGTCAGTTAAATCTGATTTAGTTATTAAAACATTGCTTTTTGGGGTGGTTGGGTTTTCCTAAAAGGTACTGTAACTACCCGCACTATCAACTAACTACAATGCATCATCTCAATTTTACCTAATACAACCTTCTAGAAGCAACATTTTAATAGGGTTACATTATCTAACAAAAAAAATTATTTTAGGTCTAATATGACTTCACCCCTTTGATAAAAAAATAAGTTGTTTTAGACATGACGTAACATTTTCAAGGCTTAATACAAATTATTTAAAGTCTAATGCAAATATTATCAAAGTTGTATTAGCTTCACTTTGTTGTAGTAAGTAATACCAAAGGTTTAATACATTTAATTTAGCTCTCATTTTTGTGTAGGCTCTGGGGAAGGACTAAATGCAAAGCAATCTGACATACGTACATAGCATGATCATCATATGGTGATTGAGATTGTTTCTCATGACTAGAAATCATTACTGAAAGGATCTTTACAATAAAAAAATCGATCTCGTGATAGTGATCGAATGCGGAAATAAACGATCACGGATTAGAAGAAGTAAAATCAAACACACATAACACAAATGTAAATAAACTTCAAGTGTATTGCTATTTGAAATGAAAGTTTACAATAAGTACAAATTTAGGAAAATGATCAAAAGCTATCTAATTACAAAGACTAAACTTCTATTTATAACCAAAAAGGAGTTCTCGAGCGAAAACACTAGATGTCGCGCGAGAATCAGTTTTCGCGCGGTAACTTAGGTTCTCGCGTGGAATTTGATCTTGATCTTCATCTTGATTTGATTTCCCGAGTCTTTAAGTTCAACCCCAACAATTACTTAAAGGTTACGAAATAATAACCTTACCAATTATTCAAGACTCATAGTAGCGTCACTAATAATAGATAAACATGATAAAATTAATATTTCGTAAGGTTTACGCATCCTCGTAACACTTCTTATATAGTTATATGTCTTAATCTCACTTACTACAAGGTAAATCTAACATATTTGGTTTTTAATTTACTTTATGTTCCTCTATCTTTGTCTATTTATATCGATCTAGCTAATATTATAATCTACATATTCCTAACATACGTCTTTGTCATATATTCATACATTCATTCTAAATGCATAATGACATACTCACATATGATGAATTTAGCGTTCTCCAACCCCGTCAAGATTATAGGAAAGTCGTGCCTATTGTTACGAAGCTTGAGAATTAACTCCAATGAGGCCACGTATTCGATTGGAAAGGGTGAGAGGTGTAGTTCGTCAGTTGTTCGTACCTTTAAGGTGGATTTATTGTCTTTATATCCCAAAAATAAAATATTTTGTTTTAGATAATAATCCAATTCTAGCGATGATCCTTGAGTCCAATAAGTTTATTTGCATGTCGCATGATTTCTATATTTTTTTCATATGTACATGCACTTGTCCTAAGTAAATCTTGTGATCTTGTTATAGGTGAAGACAATGTGGATGGGTGAAGGCGAACGACGGTTTTCACCACAACATCAGAAGTCGCAACCAGGAAAAGAATACCTCATGAAGCCTCTTCCCCAATTCAACAACCCTAATTACAAGCCGTAAGGCAAACTCTATGTAAGCTCCATAAATTATTTTTAGTAAAAGTATTAGATTTTGACTTACATTATTATATATCCTGATTTATTGAAACATCATAAAATTTAAACTTATATCTTGATTTATTAAACTAATCTGTAGGGTCTGGAAAGGATGTGATAGGTATAAAAATTATATCCATGCCAGAAGGAAAAGAGAATGCTCTTAAAAAGACCCCGACTTAGAAAAAAATCTCTTATCACATGCAAAACCTAAGTATAATAGCATAAGATGAAAGAATATGAAGGTATAAAACTCTTTGAGACTAACGTGGCTAACACTGAAGGCAAAAACTAACAACTAATTACAAACCCTAGAAAAACCTAACACCAACTAGTAAGACTAAACGCAAACCTCATTGGAGTACAAGCTATGAGACGAAGAGACTAAGCTAAAGGCAAACCTAAGACTAAAGGCATAACTAGAAATATCTAACACCGACGCCTAAGATTAAAGGCAAACTTAAGTAAGCACAAGCTAAGATACCAAGCCCCAAAAAAAATAATCTCTATAAGTCTCCAAGGTGTTATAATAAAGTATCGGACTCAAGCTAAGATACGCGGAGTTAAGACTATTGGTTCGTGCATATGATTTAAAACAATTTAAGAACATGTAGCGATATATAAACAAACCAATCTAGGTCAAACCCCTAACCAAACTTTCCATAGAGTGTTTAGGAAAATAAACCTTCGTGAGGTTGTAGCCCACTACAAAACGAGCCGTGGTAACAATATGGTCACTAGATCTAATTCAACAAGTCTGCGCGTGAGATATTCTGCATCTGATGTTCGGATAGCGGTATCCATCTCATAAATCAAAATGCAGCCTTAACTTTCTTTCTAAATCTAGATCCCTATCCAGCTTCTCTCCACAACTTGATCACCAAGACACTCGAATCTTTCTCCAGTCGTAGCTACGTATTTGTTAACTTAATCAATACGATGTCATGAACATATAACTAATCAAGACGACAGTGGTGATGCCTAACGGAGTGAGCACACACGGGTGCACCCCGTATGGCGGCGAAATAAGGTGTGGTTTAGTGGCACCAACATCGACGAAACGGGGCGGCGGTGGTGGCTAGGGGGAGGGGATTAGGGTTTGTAACTTTTGTAAAACCTTGTGGTTTTTGTGGTGCATTTTTTTAAAAACCCCTAATTGTTACTTATAGTTAACCAATAACTTTGTCTTCAAGGGTTAACTTAATTACAATTTAATCCTCTTTGATTATCTAATAATCACAAATGGCAAACAAATTTGACTATTTTAATTATATAACGTATTTAACTATCTAACAATTAACTACACATATCTCATATATATATATATATATCATTAATTATATAGGTGGTGTTCATTGGTATAGTTTAGGAAGAGAAGAGTATATAAGTATGTAAGTCATTATTTAAAATTGATTAAACCTTGTTTTGATTATAATTTTATGTGAATTGATTTCGTAATTAGCAAATGATAGTGATTGATTTCGGCATATGACTACTTAATAATATATTCAAAACAGTAATATTGTTAAGGGAAAATGTTACAAAATAGTAACCAAGTTTCAAAAGTGTTCTAATTTAGTCACTTATGCATATTTTTCTCAAATTGGACCACTAAACGATCAAATCGAGTCATCATTAAATTTTATTACGTCAAGAAAGTAATGGTGGAGAAGACGTGGGGGTCAGAATTTTTAATATATAAAATTATATTAAAAAATAAAAAAAACATGTTAATTATGAAAAAATAAAAAAAAGGTACGTAAAATTTACGTCAACGCTCCATATTAACATCAAAAGATAGAAAAAATATTTTCTAATTAAAACCAAAAGTATAACATGCTAAAAAACATGTTAAGACTTTTAATTTATATAAAATATAAAAACTAAGTGACTTAATTGGAACACTTTTAAAACTTGAGTTACCTAATTGAAATATTTTTGAAAGTTGGTTACTATTTTACAAAGTTACCCCTATTGTTAATGATAGCGATTGACGTCTCCAAAAATAGCAACAAAACGGTTGGCTAAATGCATGCTAATTACCTATTGTATCCTATCGATTTGAGTCAATTTTTCTGAAAGACGTATACGTTCAGTCGACTTATAATAATGTGTATAAACTATGCACAAAAGAAAATTTTATACATTTTCAAGAAAAATTTCCAAAAACAAAGAAGAGTTTCAAACGTACACTTGTCACAAAATATACAAAGGTGGCTCTAAAAGTTATGTTATAAAGCCTTCGTGAGAATAGTCATTAAACTTTTGGTTGATGTGGTGTAGGGTTAGGTGGCGTTGGTGACAGGAGGCGATTCAGGTATTGGAAGGTCCGTTTGCCACCACTTTGCTATGGAGGGTGCGACTGTAGCTTTTACTTATGTGAAGGGTGTCGAGGACATAGACGCACATGATACGTTAAAGATCATAAACGAATCAAAACGTGAAGGCTCGAGTGATCCAATTGCCATACCTACCAATCTTAGGTATGACAAGAATTGTAAGGTTGTCGTAGACAAGGTCATTGCAAAAAACGGGTGTATTGATATCCTCGTGAACCATCCAGCCATGCAGTACTATGTGTATTCATATACGTTAGAAGAGATCACAGAGGAGAGGCTTGAATATATATTTAGGATCAACATTTTGCCCTATTTTTTTAAGATAAGGTGTGTCAAATTTCTTAATAATACTCTAGTTATTTTTCTCATTGGAAAGTAACAATTGCACAAAGTTCTACTATATTGTTACAAACTCATGTGTCAAATTGCTTTTTAGCAAGAAAATTAACTATAACTCCACATTCACATATGATTTGTTTTTTTTTTTCTAACCAACTATTTTGATTTGTTGTAATGGATTGTTGTAGGCATGCCTTGAAGCATATGAAAGAAGGAAGCTCCATCATAAACACCACATCAGTTTTAGCATATAATCCTAGCCCGCCAAGTTGGCTCGACTACATTTCAACAAAAGGTGCCATTGTGTCCTTCACAAGGGGTCTAGGACTGCATCTTGTTAACAAAAAGATTGGTGTCAATGGAATGGCCCCTGGTCCGATATGGACACCACTTCAAGCTGCGGCACTTAATGATATATGAGGATATAGCAACATTTGGGTCGCTAGTACCCATGGTCAGGGCAGGTCAATCCTATGAGGTGGCTCCATCATATGCGTTCCTTGCATCCGAGGACTCGTCCTACTATACTGGCCAAGTTCTTCATCCTAATGGTAATTAATTCTATACACACAAGAAAATGCACTTAAACACCTACCTTGGTGACGAGTGTGTCGCTAACAATTTCATGGTAAATACCACTTCCTTCGATAATTTCCCTTGGTAATATGTCGGTAATACATTACCCACATCATGTTATTCCGACGTAGTATCAAAGACGCATGCCTTAACCAAAGGATTTCCAACATATACAACTGTAGAGCACAACAACAAATTCATTTACACACACTTTTAAAGAAACATTAGAAAGATATATAAATTTCTTACGTAATATTCACACTTAAATCATCTCTGACGGGAGGGCATTAAGACGCCCCCACCACCAACCACGTTACCCTTTTCTTCTTTTTCTTTCTCCGCTTTCTCTATATTCTCGCTTCCCTTTCTCTCTCCTTTCACCTCACACTTTTCACAAAGTCCACCGCCTCTATTCGAATTTTCAACCGAGGTATACACTCTCTCTTCTCTTTCTCTCCTTCACCTGGCACACACATTAGAACTCAATGAGTGAACAGAAGGGCGTTGGAGATGCTTTTATACATGTGAAATAGATTAACAAGGTTACACAAGTTCTATTGCTTATAATATAGAGAAACGTAGAATTTTTTTTGTAATAGCATAACACTTTATTAAATCATGATAATTAAATTGATTTTATCATTGACAAATTTTAATTTTTACATGTTCGTAAGAATCAACATTTATTTAATAACTATAATAGTAAATACGGATGTCAATAGCGCCTTTTATATGCATCATTCACAATAAATTATACATGTGAACATTTTTAATGGTATTAATAATGTGAATAATGTGACTAAAGTTATCACATCTTAGAAGCGATATGAAATGTGTGCAAATCGATGTATTTGTTGTAGATAGTGATGTTGTATTTTTTTTTTCTTTTTTCTTTCAGGTAGCACAACAGTAATTTTTTTTTTTTGAACGGCAAAGGTAAATAAATATATATATAAAAAACAATCTAGCAAGTAGCTAGACAGAGTTACAAGCAGAGGAATTACGATTGAAACTTACACCATGAACCCCAACATAGATTATCTAGTTTTTTCCTATGTTTTATCCAAAGAAAAGACAAGATTTTTATTTCCCCTATTATCTCTGCAATCTCCATTCTTTTATCCTCAAAAGTTTTTTTATTTCTCTCTTTCCATAAAGAGTATATGACAACATAAAAGATGGCCTTAATAATCTCCTTGGTATGCGTCGAGATCGGGTATTTATCGACTTCTTTGAGCAGCTCCAAAACTGATGTAGGCCGGTACATAGGAAGATTACACCAGATACGAATAGCCTCCCAAATTGTCGATGCAATTGGGCAATGGACAAACAAGTGATCGATTGTTTCAAAAAACCAGCCGCAAGTATGACATGTGGGCTCATTGGCGGACTTATCATAAGTGGGGAGGGGTCAACTGACCCCGCAGAATTTTTTTTATATGTAACGTGTATTGACGTTTTTTAATTGACCCCCTATATTTTTCAACTTCGACCCCGGAGAAAAAAATTTCTGGATCCGCCACTGTGTGGGCTCAACCGCCAATCTCCTTTTATTAAGAATATAATTAGCTAGGAGCCTTCCAAACATAGCTCTCCAGCATGTCAGGTTAACTTTTATGGACAGAAGTTTAGTCCATTCAAAAGATGATGAGTTATGTGGGAGAATCACATGCTCGATTAATCTTCTGAGTGAACTGGTGGAGAAAGGATTGTTGTTATTTCCATCCCAAAGCCATTTATCTTCAGAACCCAACCAGACTGTAGATTCCAAAGCAGTCACCAAGTTTGACAACTGTGAAATCTCATATTGTGTGGGTTCCCGATTTATATCTCCAAAGCCATTTTGATAGTAATGCCAGGTTCATTGCCTTAATACTGCCAATGCCCCAACCCCCTTGTTCCTTTGGTGCTAGAAGCCTATTCCAAGCAACCCAACTCATCTTTGGCTTCCCATTCTTACATCCCCATAGAAAGTTCCTCCTTAAGCCTTCAAGTTGATCAACAATCTTTTCTGGTGCTTTAAAGAGAGATAGAAAATAAATGGGGAGACTCCCAGTACTGCTTTAATAAGGGTTAACCTGCCACCCATTGATAATGTGTTTGATTTCCATGAAGACAACCTCTTTTGCATCCTCTCAATCACTGGTTTCCAGTGTGCAATTCTGTTCATGTTAGCACTCACAGGGATGCGGAGGTAAGTGAAGGGTAGATTGCCTTTTGGCAGTGAAATGCTCGAGCCATAGCATTAGCTTGATCCGACTAAACCTCAAGTCCAAAGAGTTTGCTTTTACGCAGATTGAGTTTGAGACCCAATACGAGGTTGAAAACTCTAAGTATGCAAGCCAAATTTTCCACATTCGACGATGACCATTCGCCTATAAAGATGGCATCATCTGCAAAAAATAAATGAGATAAGATAACTGAATCCTTAGGGAATTGCAGTCCATGGAAGGTTCCAGCTTTAAGAGCAAATTTCATGAAAACATTTAATGCTTCCATAACCATTATGAACATGAATGGAGATAGCAGGCCACCCTGTCTCACCCCCTGGACATACTAAACTCTTTTGTTGGGGACCCATTTATTAGAATTGATATCCTAGCCGATGATAAGCATTCTCGTATCCAGGCTTGCCATTTGTCCGGAACCCCATAAATCTTTGAACATCATCAAGGAACTCCTAATTGACCGAGTCAAAGGCCTTGTCGAAGTCCATTTTGAATAGCATTACTACTCGCACCTAGGGTTTAGCGCTCAAAGGGGTGGTCAACCTGAGATTGGTTCTTTTTATGGTCATTAGCATTCGAGGACACTTTCTAATTTACTCTCCATACAAAAGTATAGATCTATACATTATAAGATATAAATACAACTTGTAATGACAATGTTGCAGCCTAAAGGTACTAAACTGGGTGTACGTTTTAGGCAAGTTGGGCGACACAAATGATCTTTAGCATGGATTATGTTCACTTGATCTGAAACACATTTTATCTATTATGATTTTCAAGCTTAACTCATTGGTTTTGGTAAAAATTGCTTCATCAAGAATTCAATAGGATTTTAAGTTCAAAAATATTCACATGGAAATTCAAACGTCAATATTGGCGCAATTTTGTGCAATCGAATTTGGAACATAACTGCTTAATGGCAGTTTTATGGCTCTAATCCCTAATATACGGAACCATTTTTTTGGTCAAGATGAGAGGATCACGAAATTCATACATACGTGCAAAATTGTTATTGTCCGTTTATGAGTTTTCTCTGGTCAAAAAGTTCGGTTGAAACCACCAAATCATTTCAATTTGAAAGTGATTCACGAATTTCAATTTATCCAGCGTTTGATTATGAATCTCCTACATATGATGTGAACAGACTTTCAAAAAGAGCAACCCGGAGTGGGTATAATATGAAGTGAAGAGGCTTTTATGGACTTCTATTACATATTAATAATAACTAGTAAATGTAAACTTGCACGTTGTGATTGGGGGCGTTAAACCATAAAAAAGTTTGGCATTGATACGTTCGAACCTTTATACAAAAACATGAAACCTTTATGTAAACCAATTTGTTGTGATCATTTAATACTACATTCATGCAAAGCAGTAACATTTTCATTTTAAACTACTACATCACTTCAGAAAACATGACCATGCAAGGTCTCGGTTGATAAGGAAGCTATATTCTACAAAAACTAGAAAACAGAGAAGCAACGAAACAGAAAACAAAGGTGGGACAGGGTGGCGGCGATGGCGGCACATCGCCCTGTCTAGGGTTTGAACTCAGTGGCGACAGCTAGGGTTTGTATGTTTTTGTGGTGGTGCACAGAACCCTAAGACTCTGATACTATGTAAGATGGTAAAATACTGAATGATATTATTAAACAGTTAGGTTACAATATATAGAGATGACAAGTAACCCTAGCAACCTAACTAAGCTCGTGGGCTCATTCTAATCAAACCCTAATAATATATTCTAATAAAGATAATGAAAAATATATAAAAATATATTATTTAATTGAAAGGAGAGAGAAGAAGCGGTGTTTTTTAGTGTAATTATAAGGATGAAAATAAAGAATGAGATGTGAATGCTTTTAGTACTTATATTTGAAGATCTTATATTCAAATCTCACACACATAAAGAAATTCACTGTTTTAAAAAAAATTAGCTAATAGGAATTCGTTGACTTGTAAATCTCGACGATAGATGTGTTTTTGGCTAAGTGAAGTATTGATCATGGACAATGATGTCAATAACATGAAAGGGTGGAGCATGGCGACAAGGTTTTTTATGTGGTTTTATATTCATTTAAGTTAAATGATTTAAAATGTAAGAATATAAACCATATATATTTTACTTAACATATTTTTGCCTTTGTAATGTTTGATCATTTTACTCATGAGTAGTTTACAAGTTCTTTTTGTTACTTAAACAAATATCTCTCAAAAAGTCAACCATCACTAAAATATTTTCACTCGAGCATGGTTAACGAAACAATTTTTATCTTATCTACATACAATAAGTTCAAAACACGTTGACACCAACATATTTTTTATGACCTAATTCTATGGTGCACAAACCGGGTTCAGAATCCAAACCGGGTCGGGTTGAACCCCGGTTCGGGTCGTGGTCAACAAATTCCAAACTCGATTTGACCATGTTCCATGCCAAGTCCAACCGGGTTCGTAATACGTAATTCCAAATAATATATGGATTTAAAGCGGGTTGAACCGGGTCGGGGTCAGGTCGGTTCGTGAGAAACCCAGGTTGGGGTATGAAAGGGGCGGTTGGTTGAACCCGGGTCGGGTCAGGAAACCGGGTTCAACGTGATTCGTTTCCGGTTTTTTGACCAATTATAAAGCAGCCCAGTTTAAAGCCCAATAGCCTCACATTATCGAATATCGACCCTAAGTACGTTCTTCCAAACACAAAACCACCAAAACCCTTTGCTAACACTCAAGCATCTTCTTCTACATTGTTGTGTGGAGTCATCAATCATCAGTCATACACCATCAAAAATGGCATTTGCGATGCTGAAACGATCGTCAACGATGAAGTCAATGGCCAACGGAATCGGAGAATCATGGCGGAGATTCGCCTCCGTTGCCGTCGGAAGCGATCTCGTCGCAGCAGCACCCAATGTTTCGCTCCAGAAGGCTCGCACGTGGGATGAAGGTGTTTCCTCTCAGTTCTCCACCACTCCTCTATCTGAGATCTTCAAGGTGTGTGTGTTTTCTTTGTTGCAGGCTTACAGATGTGGATATTGAAGAATTAGGGTTTATTAGGTTATTGACTGTTGTGTGTGTGCTTGCAGGGGAAAAAAGTCGTCATCTTTGGGCTTCCTGTAAGTTTAATCTCGGATTATATACTATGTGTGTCGTTTTCTCATTTTGATTGATGATTTGGGGCCAATTGTAGTAAATAGTATGGTGTTTTTATGTATACTATGTAAGTTTTATTTACAACTAGAAATTGCATATATTTCGTCTGTTCTATACATAAAACAGTATTTGACAAGTAAATATTTTATGATTTCTGCATCTCTTTGGTTGTTTTTACATATAAACCTCCTATCTTTAGACCATTTTTGACCTAGAACTATGTGAGGCGCTCCTTTTTGAGCCTGATGCGTTTTCCTCGTCTCCCGCATTAGGCGAGCCTTAGGCGCACCTTTATAATCAAGACTTTGATAAGTTTTGGGTATTTTGATGGAGACATGAAATATGCTAATTAAGAATTCTTGAAAGTTGGATGATTTTAGAAAAGAGTTCTTGGGAGATTATTTATAGTTTGTTGGACTTTGCCTTTAGTATATGTAGGTATTGTATTGACTGATATGATGGATGTATTCATATATTATTTTTTCTATTTTCCAAATACAAGAACAATTTTTAAAAGAAACTTGCTTTTTTGTAGCCATTTCACTCTTTTTTTCTCTTTGTTTATGGGTCTGATTTTCATTTTTGGGGGCTTCATGTATCCTCGCTCAATGAAAAAAAGGCACTGGATGGTCCAAACTTCAAATGAATGACAGTTCTAATCTAATTCTAATACCTTTTTTTATAGAATATCTCTTTGGATAAATCAGTTTCTAAACGTTAATCACTCTGACATGTAAGGGTTTTTTAATTCTAAACAATGTGCTAATATTCAGAGATTTCATAGTAACAGTGTGCTTTTATTCAGAAAGAAATTCACTATCTACTTGATTTTTTTGCAACGTATTGGTGGCATAAACGCAAACTAACATGTGATTATGTGGTTACAGTATGATCCATCATCTATCTCCAACGTGATAAAATAATCTTGGTTTCGGAAATTATTTACATTAACAGGGTGCATTCACTGGAGTTTGCTCAAGTCAGCATGTTCCAAGTTACAAGAAGAACATTGACAAATTCAAGGCTAAAGGTGTAGATTCAGTCATATGTGTCTCTGTTAATGATCCATACACTATGAACGGCTGGGCTGAAAAGCTTGAAGCTAAAGATGCTGTAAGTTGCTCTTTATGCCTTTTCTTTAGTCAAAATGATAATGTACCATGTGATTATCTTCCCAATAGCTTTATATACTTATTCTTTAATGTCGATTGTAAACTACAATTAGACTTTCTTTAACTTGTATTATCAGTCAATCTTTTCAACTATATAGTAACATATTAAATTCATGTTGTTTATCTCAATAAATTTAATAAACATAATGTTGTTTCATGTTTGTGCCATGTAGATTGAATTCTATGGAGACTTTGATGGTAGGTTTCACAAGAGCTTGGAGCTGGACTTAGATCTTAGTGCTGCTTTGCTTGGACATCGCTCAACTAGGTATGGTTCTAATTTCGCTGTTCTGTATCTTATTATTTTCAGTGTCAACCTAATTTTATTCAATTCAATTGATCCAACTTTACTCATTCAACAACTTGTGAATATCTTTCTATACATTTTAGTAGTTCAATGAATGTAACAAATGTTTTTTGAATTAATCATTCTTTTGTACATTAACTTAGATGTTGGTTAGAAAAGAGAGATTACTCATGGCTATAGGTGTGGCAATTTTAACCCATTTAAACACTCACTCTCCCAACACGTTTACATAAAACCCTCTTTGCAAGTGACGACCTCCAACAAATTGCGCCCATTTGGGTGCTTGAAGCCCTGTTTAAATTTGAGGCCAATAGCTGCAATCGGTCTTGAATTAAAGACCTTGACCAAATGGAAACCAAACACCAAAATACATCTCATTGGTCTTGCACAGGCACACACGAACATGTCCCTGCCATCAGTTTAAAAGTTGGATGATGGCAATGGAGATGGCGATTGACGCTCACCAAATCCTTGGCGTTTTAGAGACGGGCTGTACCATGTGTTTATGACTGTGTTGAAGAGACGTTTTGTTTATATTCACTTTACCTCTTTCTATAATCATATTTAACAAGTTAATGGTTTTGGGTCAAACCCACCCAATTCCCACAATAAATCACCTCCAGCGACCCCTTATCGGAACCACCCAACTTAGCACCTCCACTCACGAGCGAGATGGATTGTTATTGTGTTTTTAACTGATGTTGTAAGTTAAATGATATACTTATACTGCTCATCTGGTCTGATATTATTTTGGTGACGTTTTTCCCAGATGGTCAGCATTCGTAGAGGACGGCAAGGTTAAGGTTCTGAATGTCGAGAACGTTCCCTCTGACTTTAAGGTCTCAGGGGGTGAAGTAATCTTGGGGCAGATATAGAATGCCCTTTTATGAGTTTTACAGTTGGAAACATTTCTCAATGTTACTGAATAAATGTTTGTAACTTGTGGGATAACAACGGGAGATCATCATCCCACCAGAAAAATACATTTTAGCTACACTTATCTGGTGTATGAATTTGCATCTGATGTACCATTATTTATAAGTTTGCACTTGCAAGAGCATTTCAGTCATTTCCATGCTTTTGAGGTTAGATTAGAGTGAGCCAGCTACTAAACAATCTAACAGTTGCACATATTCATGTATATCATGTTTTTCATTCTTTAAAAGTAAGATTAGATAAGTGTGTGTGGATTTATGCATAATTACCTAACGATTTATGACAAAAGGTGCCGGCTAACAAACGCATTATATACGTTTTAGCTCTTTAAACACATTTAAAAATGTATGATGTTCGCTGTGGTTCTAAACACCTAATTGTCATCCATTCGTAAAAATCCAAACTTATACATCTTAAGGTGGGATACCGGATATCAGCTGTCTCATTAGTGACAAACAAACAAACAAACAAATCCAGTATATCCCACTCAAGAGCAGGGTCTGGGAGGGGTAGGTGGTGGCAAGTCTTTCCTCTATCCAGATAGGTAGAGAGACCGCTTCCAAAGAGACCCCTGACTCGATAACAAAAGCAGTAACGCTAACGAATCGACATATAATCAAACATACGATATGTGATACATGGTATATGGTTCAGTTTTCGAATGTATAAGTTTTCGAATGTCATCCTTATATATCTAGCTAATAAAGAATGATCAAGCATACGAGAACCATAATATAAGACGTGACGATGTATAGATGGTTCAGTTTAAAACCATAAAACCGTTCAAAAAAATCCTTTAACTTTCGGATCTTTTTTTTTTGTTTCCGTTGGCCGGCTTCAAATTTTTTAAGCCTTGTTGAACAATTTGGTTTGTGGTGTTTCTAGATATGGTGTTTCTAGATATGGAGTTTCTTGGAAGCTTTTTGGGATCATATTCAGATTTAAAAACTTCAAGGTAAATCGTATTTTAATAATTTAAACTATTACTTGTTGGTCGATAATAATCCATACTATTGATTTGATCGGTAATAATCTCAACTTTTATTTTTATTACCAACAACAGTCCTAGTAGCCATAATTATCATACGTTCACACTTGATTGGTACTTATTTTAAGCTCGATTTACATTGTATGTTTTTCTTTTCATTCATAATCATTATTGTGAACAAAATCGAGTGCAAATCAAGCATAAATTTTTAATAATTATGTTACTCGGACTGTTGTTTGTAATAAAAATAAAAGTTGGGATTGTTAGCGGCTAAATTAATAGTATGAATTATTATCGGCCAGTGACTAATAGTTTGAATTATATAAATTCAATTTGTCAAACTTTAGTGATACTTTAAAATTTTAAATTAAATAAAACAAAGTACACAAAAACTGAGTATGAAATTTTGTATGATAAATTGTACCAAAAATGTGTGTTAAATTTTAATTATATTAAACCAGACTTAAGATCAACCTATTGATAATGAATGTACCATCACAACATTTCAATTGACAATTCACACATAGCTATTACAGTTATCAACACTAACACAATTATATCAATAGAAAGCCCTTTATAAATAACTATATAGGTGACATAAGAGAAAAAACCTATCAATAATAACCTAGTTATCACTAGGGTTGTTCACGAGTCGAGCCGAACCGCGCGGACCTTTGCTCATGCTTAGCTCGTTTCTAAACTGAACCGAGCCGATCGACTTGTTTACAATTGAGCGAAAAATCAAACTAGCATTTTTTTGGTCGAGCGTCAAGCAAGCACAAATGAGTAGCGAACAATTTGTACAACTCAACTATCTCGAGTGTCATCCGATTTATATTGCAATGATAGACGGTGAAAATGGTGAGTATTAGATTTTAATGACTTAAAAATTAGACATATTTTATAACATAACATTTTTATAAATAACAATACATTATGGTTGACAATGAGACTAATGCTGTAAACCGGTGTGGGGGTGGCATATTGCAAAGAACGATACGTGAGAGTGGGAGATGATCAACTAGAGTAAGAGCGATGTCAAAATTTTCGCATAGCGACTTAAGATTTCACTTTAGTGTTTAGTTTTTATTTTTTTATGAGGTTCATTGATCTAATATGCATAAATATAATTATAATTATAAGTAGGCCAAATCTACTAGAGTGCTATGTATAAACTATATACATGAAAAAAATTGATTCGAACTGAGCCGATCGTCTCGTTTACAACAGACCAGAAGTTCGAACGAATATTTTTCGAGCAAATTCCGAACGAGCAAGAGCGCTTTGAACATCACAAGTTACCACCGCTTGCCTAGTTGCAATGAACGACTATGTTGCCACTGATTTTCGTTACCACTAAGCAGTTGGACCAATTGTAACTTTCTAATTAATAGGGCGTACCTAGTGCTGCAAAGAGCTCCCGCGTTCGCAGGGTCCACCCAGGGTCCGTCCTATTTAAGGGAAGATGTACGCGGTCTTTCCCCCACATTTCGTGGGGAGGCCGTTTCCACGGATCGAACCTGAGACCTTTGGTCTCTTAGGAACAGCTTCAACCGCTACGCCAAGGCCCGCCCTCTAACTTTCTAATTAATGAGTATCATTAATATTAATAATAATCATTTAAAATTCATGATAACTTAGCAAGAAGCCACAACCCCATTATGGACTCTACCCCTTGAACGCATCTGGTGTGTTAATCTGGAACCTCCACCAACGGGGTGCAAGTGTGCAACCCCGTTTCTGATGACAGGTACCAAGAAAATGCAATGTTACTGATTTTCGTTACCACTAAGCAGTTGGACCAATTGTAACTTTCTAATTAATAGGGCGTACCTAGTGCTGCAAAGAGATCCCGCGTTCGCAGGGTCCACCCAGGGTCCGTCCTATTTAAGGGAAGATGTACGCGGTCTTTCCCCCATATTTTGTGGGGAGGCCGTTTCCACGGATCGAACCTGAGACCTTTGGTCTCTTAGGAACAGCTTCAACCGCTGCGCCAAGGCCCGCCCTCTAACTTTCTAATTAATGAGTATCATTAATATTAATAATAATCATTTAAAATTCATGATAACTTAGCAAGAAGCCACAACCCCATTATGGACTCTACCCCTTGAACGCATCTGGTGTGTTAATCTGGAACCTCCACCAACGGGGTGCAAGTGTGCAACCCCGTTTCTGATGACAGGTACCAAGAAAATGCAATGTTTATTACTTAGAACTCAATCAGGTCGAACAAGGAGTTCGTTACTTTTATAATAACCACATTAACACACAAACTAACACACTACAGAAACAATCCCTCAACTATCTTGGAATTACAATTCACACCCAAAACATACAAACTAACATACTCCCCTCTAATTCCAAGATACTAAACTATGCTCTCAACTCCAAGAATAAACCACATTTCAGTAAACATCACTCTTGGCAAAGGCTTTGTCAACACATCAGCTCTTTGTAGATCTCCACTTACAAACTCTACATGAATTTGATTTCTTTTAATACACTTTCTAATAAAATGAAAATGAGTATGAATATGCTTTGATCTCCCGTGAAAAACTAGATTCTTCATCAATGCAATTGTTGACCTGTTGTCTACTAAAATTACTACTTTCTTTTGCTTTCTTCCTGTCAATTCCTCCAACAAACAGTTTAACCACACAGCTTGGCATGCAGCTGATGTAGCTGCCATAAATTTGGCCTTACAACTAGACAATGCAACTGTCTACTGTTTCTGAGAATGCCATGATACAACCGATCCATTATAATAGAAAACATTTCCTGAGGTGCTTCTTCCATCATCATTATCAGCCAAGTGATTACTATCACTATACCCCACCAAATTACTACCATCTAGACACTTATATCTAATGCTATAATGCATAGTTCCTTTCACATATCGAATTATATGTTTCACTGCCTTGAAGTGTGCATCCTTCGGATTTTGCATGAACCTGCTCACATAACCAACTGCAAATGCTATATCTAGCCTGGTTTGAGTTAGGTATCTCAATGAACTAACCAACTTCCTGTAAAGTGTTGCATCAACATCACTACCTCCTTCACCTTTGAACAACTTTAAACCTGGTTCCATTGGAATTTTCACTTCATTACATTCTTCCAGACCAGTTATCTTAACCAGTTTTGCTGCATACCAGCCTGGCTAAGCTGTATGCCATCTTTGCTTTGCTTTATCTCTATTCCCAACTAGTAACACAATAATCCCAGATCAGTCATTTCAAATTTTGACTGCATCTACAATTTGAACTTACTTATCATCTGTTCATTGCTTCCAGTTAGTAACAAGTCATCTACATACACCCCAACAATCATGATAGATTCTTCCTTATGCATAACATACACAGCTTGCTCATGCTGGCATCTTTTAAAACCCAATTCAAGCAATACTTCATTTAGTTTCAAATTCTATGCTCTAGGTGCCTGTCTTAGACCATATAAGGCCTTAGACAGCTTATAGACCTTAGCTTCTGATCCCATCCTTTCATATCCACTTGGCTGCTTCACATACACACTTTTGCTTACAATTCTCCATGTAAGAAAGCTGCCTTCACATCAAGATGGTAGACATTCCATCTTAACTTTGTCGACAAGGCCGGTATCAATCTAATGGTTTCTATTCTAGCTACCGGGGCAAATGCTTCTTCAAAATCTACCCCAAGTTGCTGAACATAACCCTTAGCCACCAGTCTGGATTTATGCTTGGTTAATGATGCGTGCGGATAGTATATATATTTTGATAAAGGTTTTTTCGCACAGATTCAGTTTTAAATGGTTATTACTAATACTAACTACACACACAAAAGGCAAGTGTACCTATCGTGAGGTAGTATAGTGTTGGTAAGAACCGAGTATCAATCCGTGGACACACTAAGCCTACTCAACAACTCTCATAATTGACTATTAGTTTTGATTTAAAAATGATAAGTTAAACAAAATAACAATAAATAAAGATAGATAAAGATAGATTGAGACTTTTGGTGATTCTTTCAGTGAAGTAAGGCTGTTATCCTAATTTAGATTACACTTATGCAACTGTGATGAATTGGTGGTGTGATTAAAGATATTAAATAAAGTAATTGTGTTAATATTTATAAAGATGAGCTGGCACGATTTCTCGTCTATCCGCTCCGTAGTGACCAGGACCACGTCAGGTTGAGATTTACTTCTTAGGTCAAGGCCATAGTAATGTAGGTAAATCTTTTGTGTCCTTTTCGACATACGATTTCTGAAAACATAACTTAATGTTAGAAGAGAGTTGATCAAGTTCCTTTCCAACATACCATTAATTTTAAAAAACCATAATAATTACTGTAGATTTCTCAGACTAATAAAAGGGAACCCGTAAATGATCAGAAAGTTAAGGTCGTATGATTTCTAATAACCATCTCTAGTTAATTAGCCATAGTTTGTTATGAATAAAAGTTGATCATACGTTTTTCAACCGTGTATGACAATCACAATTACAAACCATAAACTTATAACCCCTCGTTCAAATGTAGGTGCTACCCATCAAAAGTTTTCCCAATACCACCATAACATTAACACAATATTTGTCACACCATTAGTTGATCACAAATTACATAAGTTTCATCCAATTAGGATAACAAATGAAGTTTAGCTCATAATGAGCTTGAACCTAACAACAAAGATAGAAGATAGTAATGAAATCATCGATAAATTAGAACAATCAAACCGGTGATTCACTATGGTTGATGTTAAACGATCCCGAGCTTCTTCTAAGTGTTGAATGGACCTCCAAAACCCTCTAAGGACTTCCAAAGGCTGGGTTCCTGAGAGGGAACACTAGCACCTCCTCTCCCAAAAGCTCTCTCTCTCAAAGTTTCAAATGAAGTCCTATTTATAGGCTTTCTGGAGTGTTTAAGTACGGCCCCGTGCCTAAAAGGCACGGTCCTATGATAGTACAATGTACGTAAAAGTTGGTCGGCTCGTACGCTCAGATCTTGTCGGGCACGACCCCGTATTAAATGGGGCACGGCCCCGTGTTTGTGGGGCACGCCCCCGTGCCTCCTGGGGCACGCCCCCGTGCCTCGGGTCGGGGAACCGTACTTTTTGTCCTGTCAGACCACCAAACACGGGGGTGTGTTGATTTAAGCACGGGGGTGTGTTTCAGGCTGGGCATGGGGCGTGCCTCATGAAGCACGACCCCATGCTTGAATTCCAGAACTTGGTTTTCTTCATTTTCTTCTTATTTATGCTCCTTTTGTTCATCTTGGTCTTTTCCAAGCCTGAAAATACAATATGAACGATTTAGGTATCAAATCATCATTTTAAGTAAGAGTTTATAGAATAACTGATGTGCAATTGATATGTTTTATATGTATAATTTAAAGCACATCAAATATCCCCACACTTAGACTTTGCTTGTCCTCAAGCAAAATCACTCAAAATAGCAACACCACCAAAAACCAAATAAATCAAGATATAAATATGTTTTTCGAGAACAATACAAGCAAACTTGGTTTACCCAAATATACACAGTTAAGCACATGTTGAATGATATCCTTTCAAGCAATAGAATGGTTTGCAAATATTTTTAACATGTAAAATTTCACACTTCTCACAAGGTGCACTCACACTCGGCTATATATATGGAATCATACATAAGATGAAGTATGACTAATACGCTCAATTGCCTAGTATGAATACGTGTGAAATCATATGCTTGGTAAGGGATCAAATCTCCACCTATGTTAGGTATTTACTTACATAAATCATTAGGTATTTGATTGGTTGTAACTTGGTTCAGGTTTAGGGTATGGATTATTTAGGGAAAAAGTGGCTAAATGCTAAATACTATGATCTTGGCTTATTTGATTGATATAAACTACCTGGAAAGTAATAAAAAGGTTTCCCCATACAATACTCAAGCTACAAGGGATATGCAAACTCGAGGACTCGTTTATGGTCAGATTGTCAAGACCGTATTTTCATTTTCAAAAACCGCACCTCCTCCTTAAACCGAAGATATACATAGCTATCCTTTTTTAAGGATCGTTCGGCTCGGAGCCTAAAAGCACCCAACGGATTCGGATGTCGAATTTTTGGATTCGGTTTGGCTTTTGCTGCATTTTCCTTCGTGAAAACAGTTCTCCACAAGTTGGGCATTTTTCATATCATTTTTTTTCCTTTCTTGATCACATATTTTGAAATAACACAAAATGATGGAACTACTTTTCTTCTTCCTTCTTTTTTTTTCTCTCTTTTTTTTCTTCTATTTTTTTCTCTCTTTTTTTCTTCTATTTTTTTCTCTTTTTTATCTTTTTTTTCCTTTTTTTTCTTTTTTTTTGAAATAAGCCAAAACATGTCTTTATCGAAAAAGGGTTTTGTTCAAGGGTTTTTGGTTTAGTGACTTCATGGTTTGGATGATTAAAAATGAAAAACGTTTAAGCTCAACGGGGCTAACTAGGGATAATGTTTGGGTAAGGGTATTTCAAAATGGTAGAGGCTCGAATCTTGGGTTTCCTAATTGCCTAAATCCGTTTTACGCAATAAATACTTATCAGGTTTTGAAATGCATACCCAAAACAAGTTATAATTCACACGCAACATAAGACACCCTCAATATATCCATAATAAAAGCAAAATTGCATAAATGTAAAGCTTGTTTAAGGCTCAAAAATAAGCTCATACATAGGATAGAATTGGGTATAAGTGTTTCATTTTACATGTTTGAGTATTTTTACCAACTCGTTTTGCTTTTCAGGATATCACAAAAAACGTTTTTAAGGTTATTTGGGTTTGCTTTATTTGCTTATTTATTTCTCAAAAACGTATATTTATATTTTGTTTTATTAAAAATTGTTTCATGTTTCCTGTGTTGTTGCCACAAACATTAAAACTAGAATGACTTTTTGCAAAAGATTTAATTATAACTTGGATTTATTTATAAGCAAAGTATCAAGCATAGATACCCTTTCCCACACTTAAACTTCACATAGTCCTCAATGTGATTAACAATAAATATTAAGTAAAGAAAGGCAAACGAAAACTCCCCTAAAATGATGAGTCAAATGCGTGCGATCGTTTTTCCACAGCCGCCTTGAACGAGCTCAAAAAATACATCGGGATTAATCTAAAACATCACCAATTTATTTAAGCAGAAAGTTAAAGTACTAAGCACACAAAATAAAAATAAACAGACTAAAAAGTAACATAGAACCATGTTTTGGTTACGGATCCTTGGCTAGACCCTCCCCACACTTAGTTTTTAATGAGGTGGAGATTTATCACCTTCGAGAAAATCTTAGTTGGTACATCGATTTGGCCATTAACCGATGACTATTAACTTTGAAGCTTAGTCCCTCATTGTTTTTAACCTTGATAGCATTATGTGGATCGACTTTTTCTTTTCTTTTTTTTAATTATTTAATTTTAAATTTTTTTTTGAAGTAAAACAAAATAGTCAAAAATTTGGATTGCCTTTCAAACTACCATGTGTCCCCGGCAACGGCGCCAAAAACTTGATGCGTGCGGATAGTATATATATATTTTGATAAAGTTTTTTTCGCACAGATTCAGTTTTAAATGGTTATTAATAATACTAACTACACACACAAAAGGCAAGTGTACCTATCGTGAGGTAATATAGTGTTGGTAAGAACCGAGTATCAATCCGTGGACACACTAAGCCTACTCAACACCCTCATAATTGACTATCAGTTTTGATTTAGAAAATGATAAGTTAAACAAAATAACAATAAATAAAGATAGATAAAAATAGATTGAGACTTTTGGTGATTCTTTCAGTGAAGTAAGGTTGTTATCCTAATTTAGATTACACTTATGCAGCTGTGATGAATTGGTGGTGTGATTAAAGATATTAAATAAAGTAATTGTGTTAATGTTTATAAAGATGAGCTGGCGCGATTTCTCGTCTATCCGCTCCGTAGTGACCAGGACCACGTCAGGTTGAGATTTACTGCTTAGGTCAAGGCCCTAGTAATGTATGTAAATCTTTTGTGTCCTTTTCGACATACGATTTCTGAAAACATAACTTAATGTTAGAAGAGAGTTGATCAAGTTCCTTTCCAACATACCATTAATTTTAGAAAACCATAACAATTACTGTAGATTTCTCAGACTAATAAAAGGGAACCCGTAAATGATCAGAAAGTTAAGGTCGTATGATTTCTAATAACCATCTGTAGTTAATTAGCCATAGTTTGTTATGAATAAAAGTTGATCATACGTTTTTCAACCGTGTATGACAATCACAATTACAAACCATAAACTTATAACCCCCCGTTCAAATATAGGTGCTACCCATCGAAAGTTTTCCCAAGACCACCATAACATTAACACAATATTTGTCACACCATTAGTTCATCACAAATTACATAAGTTTCATCTAATTAGGATAACAAATGAAGTTTAGCTCATAATAAGCTTGAACCTAACAACAAATATAGAAGATAGTAATGAAATCATCGATAAATTAGAACAATTAAACCGGTGATTCACTATGGTTGATGTTAAACGATCCCGAGCTTCTTTTAAGTGTTGAATGGACCTCCAAAACCTTCTAAGGACTTCCAAAGGCTGGGTTCCCGAGAGGGAACACCAGCACTTCCTCTCCCAAAAGCTCTCTCTCTCAAAGTTGCAAATGAAGTCCTATTTATAGGCTTTCTGGAGTGTTTAAGCACAACCCCGTGCCTAAAAGGCACGGCCCCGTGATAGTACAATGTACGTAAAAGTTGGTCGGCTCGTATGCTCAGATCTTGTCGGGCACGGCCCCGTGTTTGTGGTGGGGCACGGCCCCGTGCCTCCTGGGGCACGCCCCCGTGCCTGGGGTCGGGGAACCGTACTTTTTGTCCTGTCGGACCACCAAACACGGGGGTGTATTGATTTAAGCACGGGGGTGTGTTTCAGGCTGGGCATGGGGGCGTGCCTCATGAAGCACGGCCCCATGCTTGAATTTCAAAACTTGGTTTTCTTCATTTTCTTCTTATTTATGCTCCTTTTATTCATCTTGGTCTTTTCCAAGCCTGAAAACACAATATGAACGATTTAGGTATCAAATTATCATTTTAAGTAAGAGTTTATAGAATAATTGATGTGCAATTGATATGTTTTATATGTATAATTTAAAGCACATCAGTTACATTACCCACAACATCTTTTTCAATTTAAAGAGCCACTTTAAACCGATTGGGTTGCACTTCGGTGGTAAGTCAGTTTAGAACCATGTCTTATTCCTTTCTATAGCTCTAATTTCATCATCCATGGCTGCTCTCCATTCCTTACTCTTTGCAGCCTCTTGATACGAAGTTGGCACACCCTCTTCTAACAAGAGAAGCTCTACAAACTCCTCTTCTTCTTCCCTTTGACTGGCACACCTGACCCTGCTACCAAGCACATAGTCATTCAATTTTGATGGTGGCATTAAGACTCTTAAGGACCTTCTCAGCATAGACTGATCCTCCATACTATTCTCAGGACCATAATCATCTGACTGACTACTTTCTTGTTGTTCCATCACATCTGGAAGTATATCCAGCCAGGCTGAGCAACTCCGATCACCTACACCTTGTAAGTTCT
This sequence comes from Flaveria linearis, assembly GCA_024085815.1. Classification (NCBI taxonomy): domain Eukaryota; kingdom Viridiplantae; phylum Streptophyta; class Magnoliopsida; order Asterales; family Asteraceae; genus Flaveria; species Flaveria linearis. The sequence continues at coordinate 9,976,038 of CM044015.1, forward strand.
CACTTGTCTGACCCAACTGAGTGCTTCTTTCAATCAACTAAAACTCTTCTGCAATTGACTCATGATTCTCAGCCAGTTCTTTATCTTTATTTTGACCCCAGTTCCAACCTTAATCTTCCTCAAAGTGCACATCTCTGCTTATTACAATCTTATCCCTTTTGACATCAAGCATTCTATAGGCTTTTGATCTCTGTTCCACTCCCAAGTATACCATAGGAGCACTTCTATCATCAAGTTTCTTTAGCATAGGGGCCAGCACCTCACATGCCCTAAGCACCCGAATATCTTTAGGTGTTGTAACTTAGGTTTCCTTCCTTTAAGTGCTTCATATGGGGTTTTATCCTTCAGAGCATTTGTGTATACTCTATTGAGGATATAGACTAAATGTCGCACACCTTCAGCCCACAGATGCTAAGGCACCCTCATTGCCTTCATCATTCTCCTAGTCATGTTCAATATGGATCTGTTTCTCCTTTCCACAGTTCCATTTTGCTGAGGAGAGTAGGGGGCTGTCAGTTTGCATTTGGATTCCATTCACTTCATAGAATTTATTAAATTCCGATGATGTGAATTCCCCACCCCTATCAGTTCTTAGTGTCTTTATCTTGAAGTCAAGCTCATTCTCTACTTTTCCTTTGAACCTTTTGAAAGTATCAAACGCCTGGTCCTTACTTCCGAGCATATACACCCATATGAATCTTGTACAGTCATCCACCAAGAGCATGAAGTACGTGTTGCCTGCTGATGTAGCTGGACTTGTTGGGCCGCACAAGTCCGTTGATATCAGTTAAAGTGGATTTTCAGATCTATAGGTGGAATTTGTATGGAATGGCTGCCTTGAGTGTTTGCCTGCCATGCATGCTTCAGACACCTTGGAAGGGAGATCGATCTCTGGGACTCCTCTTATCATATGCTTCTTGGTCATGTTCTTAATTGAGTCAAAACTCACATGACCCATCCTTGCATGCCATAGCCAAGGTAGATCCCCAATTGCAACCGCTGCCTTAAAGCACATGGGTGAACCAATGTTCAACTTTGCTTTGTACAGCCGGTTAGGTGACCTTTCAACCTTCAGAAGCACTTTCCCACTATTGTCAATTAGCCATAGGAACTCACTAACCATTCTAACAGAACAACCTCCTTCAGTGGCCTGTCCTAAACTTAGGATATTGTTCCTAAGTTGATGGATGTAGTACACATCCGCCAAAAGCCTGTGATTCCCATTCTTTCATTCTAGTATTATTGAACCCCTCCCCTCTATGTTCACAATCAAATTGTCACCAAATCTTATTCTTCCCCTCACAGTTGTATCCAGCTTTGAGAAGAGGGATTGATTACCTGTCATATGGTTGGAGGCACCATTGTCAAGGTACCAGACACATTTTGTGATGGTATCATTCGCATCTTGATCAAAGCTAGAGGGTAGGACTGATTGTTCATTCAAGAACACAAGTTCTTTCTTCATCTCTTGGTGAATGTGCATCAAGAGAGCAGGTTCTTCAGATTCGGTCTGAGTAAGATTCGACTCTGAGTCTTATGACTTGGATGATGAGCACTCTGATGCATAGTGCCCAAGCTTATCACACTTAAAACATCTTATTTTGGATTTGTCTTTCTTGATATGTTGAGCCTTTGACTGACCCCGATCATGGTCTTTTCTTCTCTGAAATGACTTTGTCTTCTCGACAGGGGTTGACTCATGCCACCTTCTCTAGTTTCTTTTAAGCAGCTCCACCTCTTGCCACGGTGCTCACTATCCCTTTTCTTTGATTGCCACTCAGAGTTGGTCATCAACAACTGATCATCTTTTGCGGTTGATTGCCTACTTTTCATGCTTGTCCTTTCTTCAAACGCCTTTAATCTACCGATCGCTTCTTGTAGGAGGAGTGTCTCAAGGTCAATGAATTGCTCGATTGAGGCTACAATTTGAATAAATCTTTCAGGTACATCTTCTAAGAACTTGCAAACCAAGATTCATTCGCGATATGATTCTCCCAGCTCCGTTGCTCTTGATGAAATTGCGGTTAATCGACCGATAGACTCATTTTCTTTCATTCTTAGGCTCTGAAATTTGTTCTTCAGGGTTTGCAGGCGGGCTTTCTTGACATGATCTGCACCAACGAACCTGGTTTTCAGAGAATTCCATATGTCCTCTGCCATTGTCAAGTTCACCACCTGAAGCATCATCTCCTCCGGCATGGCTTGATATAGGTAGGCGATTGCTGCACTGTTCTTTTTAGCGTCCACTTGAGCACCTTCTGCCGGCTCTACCGCCTCCCACAATCCGTGAACATTGAAGATCGCCTTCAATTTCACCGCCCAGATTGTGTAATTCGTATTCGTGAGTAGCGGGCATTGTAGGGGAATTGCCGTGTAGTTCTCTCTAAGTACCATTTGATTGTTTCCTGGAGTTCCGACATTACGGGCGTTTCCAGCTGCTTCCGCCATCTTCTTCCTTCTTCTTTGATACGTAACACCAAATTGATCGGTTGAATCCAGTCCTTTTGATCACCGATTTTGAGCGATTTCCGACGCTCTGATACCAATTGATGACAAGTACCAAGAATGCAATGTTTATTACTTAGAACTCAATCAGGTCGAACAAGGAGTTTGTTACCTTTATAACAATCACATTTACACACAAACTAACACACTACAGAAACAATCCCTCAACTATCTTGGAATTACAATTTACACCCAAAACATACAAACTAACCGTTTCTAACCCCTATTAATCGGACGTTGTCCTCTTGAACCCTAACTTGTAATCCGAACTTTCTAAAATATATCATTAGTTTATCAAGATCGATTAAGGTTCTTTTACTAAACCAACCAAAGCCGACTAAAAACGTTTTCAAACATCTTAAGCCTTCATTTATTGATGTTCTTAGTAACTATACAACTATAGATTGTTAAAGCCAATTGTTATAAAACCTTTCTCAATAAAAGCCAACTCTTTGTTTCTTAAGACATAAGAAATGTTCGTTTTCATCATGCCCTGCCTGACGTTATCAGTAACTATACTGTAACAATAATATAATTATAACGTATATTAGTTTGTTCTAGTAACTACACAACGTGCAGCTAGCATTTAAACCCAAAGATAAAAAAATGTTATAGTTGGCAGTCAGCACAAACCTACACCATCTTCTGCCACGTACTCCACAAACAATGACACCTACTCCACTTCCACATCATCACAACTCAGTCTTCACATCCTGCAAATTCAAAGTTCAGCTTGCCACGTGCACTGCCACGTGTCAAACCCCCACCACCACCTCCACCCTATAAAAACCATCATATCACACAACCCCAATTCACCCATCAATCTTATACAATCAACAACCCCATAATAATAATAATATTGTTGTTGTTGTTACGAGATCTTCTTGTTGTTTGCAGTAGCAATGGCGAGTGGTGATCAGCAGTTTCCACCACAGAAACAAGAGAGACAACCGGGGAAAGAACATGTTATGGATCCGACACCACAATATATGAACCCTAATTACAAAGCTGCTGATAAACTCAGGGTAATTTTGCTTCTTTTCTTTTAGTTAATTACATGAACCCTAGTAGTGTGTATGTTTCGTCATGGAATTGTCGCAAAACCGTAGTAAATGGTTACTTTACGACGTTTTTGCGACCATTGTGAAAATTTATATCGTCTTTTCTATAGTAGTTTTACGTGAGTTTGAGATGCACTCACGGGAAAAATATTAGGTTGCAAAGTTTGTCACAAGGCTGTTTGCAACCTGTCATAAAAAAGTGATCTAGGTAAAATCAAAGTTAAATACGTTTCGTTGTAAATTCCGTCGCTAATTGTGGAACTTTCTGCTAATTAACATTGAAACGTTTCGCTGAGTTTGACCGTAAATGTTTACGGTCTTTTTAAGTGAAACTATTAGCGACGGCGTTAAATAGTCGCGAAGGCCGTCACAAAAGGAAACAGTACCATATTTCATGCTATAATTGTCAATAACTTCATAAATTTTTCGATGAAAATGACCATTTGCATCAACTGATGATGGTAAAAACATGTAGGGCAAGGTGGCGTTGGTGACCGGAGGCGATTCGGGCATCGGTCGGGCTATTTGCTACTGTTTTGCAAAAGAAGGTGCCACTATTGCCATCACTTACGTCAAGGGTCAAGAAGACAAAGATGCAACCGACACCATAAAGATCATCAACGAGGCGAAAACAAAAGACGCGAAAGACCCGATCGCGATACCGACCGATTTAGGGTACGATAACAATTGCAAGGCTGTGGTCGATGAAGTCGTCGGGAAATATGGTCGCATTGATGTCTTGATTAATAATGCAGCTGAACAGTATATGTGTCGGACCGTTGAGGAAATCGATGAGAACTGGCTCGATAGGGTGTTTCGAACTAATATTTACTCTTACTTTTTCTTGACGAGGTGAGCGTACACTATTCCTGACGAAAAGTAAGGATCCGCTAATGATGATTTTATTAATATTTGAATGTCTTTAGTGACAGTTGGAGAGTCACTAAACACATTCTTACTAAATCATTGTTTAGAATTTTGTACTCCAAAGTCCAAACGTCCAAGGACAAAACCGTTTATATAAAATATGGTTTTGGTTTTAAGTTAGAGTTTTAAAAAAAAATCTATATAGAATTTATGGTTTCAATCCAAACGGTACTATCTCATATTTGTATGTTTAATTATGATTATAATTATATAAGTATCAATTGACGAAAAAAACTAACATTATTTGTTATTTTTTTATTTGTACATTAAAAAAATAAACATGTTTTGGTTTGTTTATTAAATAAATAAATATATTCGTGTAAATAAATATGTTCATTTTCGTTCATATTCGGGTTTGTTTTTGTCTAAATTAACCATTCACAACAAAAACGAACAAACTATAGGACAAATTATATACTTCAAAATTGGAAAAATAAATTGAACATATTTCAACAAACTAGAAAGCAAAGCACAATTTATATAATATGAAATCATAAAGTAAATTGGATACATTTCAAAATCAAAAAGTTTATACTGGTCATATAACTAGTTCTCATATAACTATAAATGGAAACTTCAGTTTATACGGTCGGTTCAAGTTTTTATATTAGTTTTTGAGTTTTTATATTAGTTTTTGTATTTAAACCGAAACTTCATGATATGATATGATATAATACAGGCGTGCACTAAAGCACATGAAAGAAGGAAGCAGCATCATCAACACGACATCCGTAAACGCCTACAAAGGGAACGCTACACTGCTCGACTACACCTCAACAAAGGGCGCCATCGTGTCCTTCATCCGCGGTCTAGCACTACAACTAGCATCAAAAAACATCCGGGTGAACGGCGTGGCACCCGGACCCGTGTGGACCCCGCTGATACCGTCTTCGTTTCACGAAGACAAGACCTCGAAATTCGGGTCGGAATGCCCGATGAACCGAGCCGGACAACCTTACGAGATCGCGCCCTCGTATGTGTTCCTGGCATCCGAGGACTCCTCGTATTTTACTGGCCAAGTACTTCACCCGAACGGTACAAATCAAATCGGTTGCTAATAATTATAATACTTTTGCCATCTATTTCTAGTGTGTACGTTTGGGTTGGTTAACTTGTGACTTTTGTAGGTGGGATGATTGTGAATGCTTGAAGATGCTAGCTTTATGTGGTTTGCAAGGTTAGTTTCTGCTGAAGTGTTGGTGTATGAAGTTATATCTGGATATGCTATGTAGTAGTTATGGTGTAACCATGTGCTAAATATAATAAAAATATGTTTGTGTATCTAGTTCTTTTATGTTTTTTGTTGTGGTTAAGTTTAAGAAAAATATGGGTTAAGACTGTAGTTATGAAGTAACAACTTTGGTTAAAGATTTTGTAAATTCGCTTTCGTTGTGATGAGTTAGTATCATTGTATTAATCGTGACTATAGTCATGAACTCGTGACACTTTTAAGAGTCGTTAGATGCAAGTGTGTTTTTAGACTCTGATCGGACAAACCACCTCTTTTGTATTTAAAAACCGGCAGGTTCGGTGGTCTGTGGACGGGGAAACTAGATTGGTTCGGACTTTTTGTAGATTTTTAATTTTTTATTTTGTAAATTTTAATGAGTTTTACGGGTTGGACTATGAATTAAAGCTTGAACATAAGATTATTGGTAAATTTATATATAACTATAAATTACACATATAAAATACATATATTGAATTATATTTATAACTATATATTTAATACATAAAAGATTATTTGTAAATTTATATATAACTATAAATTACACATATAAAATACCTATATTGAATTATATTTATAACTATATATTTAATACATAATATATATATATATATATATATATATATGTGTGTGTGTGTGCGCGCGCGCGCGCATGTATGTATAATGTCATCCGGTCCGACCAGTCCGACCAGTCCGACCAGTCCGACCAGTCCGACCAGTCCGACCAGTCCGACCAGTCCGACCAGTCCGACCAGTCCGACCAGTCCGACCAGTCCGACCAGTCCGACCAGTCCAACCAATCAACTAGTAAGACGATTGATTTGTCGTCTAATCTGGTTCTGAAAACAATATTGATATGAATTAAATGTGAGTTGTTTGTTTTGAATAGTATAGTAGAGTGTTGTTTCACACCTATGCCATAACTATGGAGTCTGAACCATATGATATAATATTAATTACTATGTTAATGATCCGTGTATTACATATCTTGAAAAAGATATTAAATATGAAATAAAAAATATATTTACATATCTTGAAAAAGATATTAAATATGAAATAAAAAATATATTGATAATATGAATTAATTTTTATGTATGATAAAGTATTTAATGTCAAGACAAAAAGATGTTCATGGATATAACTATATTTAATATCAGTAATATGCATAAATAAACATGAAACATATATTATGAAATATCACATTGTTATGAATCCACAAGATAAATGATCATTAAAAAAAAGTCACATATTACATTACTTTATAAATACTTCTAATAAATAGATTTAGATACAACTCAAAACTCGTCAAATTATATATAAAAAATCCATAGTTATTAAATTGCTTTACTTTCTGAATCATCTGTTAGTGCCTCTCTTATTCTATGAGGAGCTGTTATTAACAAAAGGAAAAAAGAAACGAAAACTTATAAAAATGACCATTTGACCGAACCAACTTAACAAAATAACCATTGACTTCTGGAATTACGAAAATAAACATTTGACTTTGACCCTCGCCCTTGGTGAGAAAAAGTCATGATCTCTCGCCCATGTGGCAAGACTTTTCCTCACCCACGTGGCATTATCTCGCCCGCGTGTACACTACGTTTTTATTAAAAGAAAAAAAATTAGGTTGGCGAGGGACACAAACCCCTAGGCGAAGGATGTGACAAACATCTCGCCAAGTCAGCAAGGGAACATGTATCGAGGGGCAAGGAGAGAGCCTAGTCAGCGAAGGTTTAATTCACCGAGGCGAGGGGCAAGTCTTGTCAGGCGAGGGGCAAGTCTTGTCAGGCGAGGGGCAAGTCTTGTCGGGCATGGGGCGCGTGAAACTAGGCGAGGAATGTGACCATTATCTCGCCGGGTCAACTGTCTTCGCACGGTTGTCTAGGAACAATCACCTTCAAAAATAGTTGACAACTCAGAGCTAGTATCTTTGAGTGGTGTCACACCCCAACCTTAACGGCGGAAACGTTGAGATGTGATGGTTGAGATTGTTCATGTCACACAACGCTAATTTAAAATGACAATATTATTATTTTACAAGATTCAAGACATATAATACAGAGATACATGAGTTTCAAGAAAAACATGAATACAAGCACAAATAACACCATGTGACAAGTATGTCTTATGTATTTTATCTCACTAAGTCCAGGTCCTAGATGAAATCAAGTCTTCAAGAGCACTTGAGCGGTAAAAAGTCCTAAAACATGTTAATAATAAAGGGTCAACATAAAGTTGGTGAGATTTTTATAGTTTTCATATATACATATATAAAAGATGGTAATTCATATCATAAGTTAGTGAGCAAAATAACTAGGGATGTGTGACAAATATAACAATCTAACCTTGACAGTTTACAAGATTACACGTTTACAAGATTATACGATTAGCTAAGTGTACTTGGATTAACCAAGCAGGCTTGTCAGACCCATAGATCTATGACGTCACCAGGCTAGTAATAGTTAATGAATGTACATATAATAGTCATCATATGGTAATTACTAAAGTTCAACTAACCAAAACAACCTAGGTGAATTGCCCAAGTGTTTACAAGTTTCAAACGAGTTTACAAGTGCAATGATCATAAGATTAACATGTTTCATCCCAAAGTGTAAAAATAAGCAAAAGACGTATAGAAATACTCACATGATCAATAAATATATAATTGATGATTAATAAGAAAATAATAGTCGACGTTCCAACGCAAATCGTCACAAGGCACCTAAATATATATATTTACAAGATTTAAGTTTAATAATAAGTTTGACGAATTAACGAGTACAAGAGGTCAATTTGGGTATTTGGGTGTTCTTATAAGTACTTTAAATACAAAAATATATTCTTTATATGTTTAAATATAGAGAATGTGAAATTGAATCGTTTATAATAATTAATAAATAGAGAATGTGAAATTGAATCGTTTATAATAATTAATAAAGTTTAAATATAATATTTGAGTAATTATTTGAAATAATCTTGATTTAAACAATATTAAGTGAAAAGAAATGTTTAGACCAACAATAATTTATTAATTATTATTTAAAATCCATTTTTTAAAAATTATTCAAAAACAATCTTTGTTAAAATATTGTATCACAAACATATTTATTTAATTAAACTTAGAAAATTTACCGAAAATATTTAGTGACCTTCAATAATATTTGAAGTTTATAAAAATAATTTGTATATTTATTAAAAAGATTTTTGTAGTTTTTTTAGGCTAAAGCCTTTAAAAAAAATACATGAGGGTGCCCGGGTTCGAACCCGGGACCTCAAGATTGTGGGGGCAGAGTCCTAACCAGTGAACCAGGGCCGTGGCCTTGGTATCATTTGGTTTTAAAATATTATAAACCCAGTTTAACGAATTTCTCCCAAATCCTAAGAACCCTAAATTCAATTGGATCCAAATCAACCTCAAATCGATTATGTTAATGAAATTAACCTTGGGGCTTTTAATCCCCAAGTGAAACCGAGTGTAATGATGTGTGAAACTTACGTGTTCGAGTTCGAATCAATAGCCTTAGATTGTAGAACAAGTCGCGGCTAGGTCGTGAAGGGTTCCGGTTGCAATCGATAACAATAATCAAATTAATCGCACAGGAAGCTTCCACAGGACTCTGATTAAAATCCCTCTAAGAATTGAGGTTCAAATGTCGAAATGGGGATGCTCGAGTATGTTGCAAGTCCGCGACGAAGATGATAATCGAATTGATTTGTTTGTGTGTTTTCAGGTGAAATTGAGAGTTGTGAACGTTTAGGATTACTTAGATGATTCTTTAGGTTAGTTTAATTAGATTATTATTAGGTTTTAATGCTCGAACGGCTACGGAGTTTAAGGCATCGGTTATGCCCTCGATTGAGCTTTGTAACCGATGTTTTAAATCGATTAATTGACGTATACAAGTTCGAATCATGTTCTAGAAGGGTTTGAGAACGGTTTTGGATCAAGAAACGATGGATTTTGATGGTTTAGGGGTGACCGGAGGGTCGTCGGAGGTTGGCCGGGAAGTTGGCCGGAAAAACGGGCGGTGGGAGGGTTTTTGGTTTGGGTTTTTACAACTTTACACAAATTACCCTTGTAATTTTTTATTCTTATTATTTCATGCGCAAACTTTATAACCCAAGTTTTTAAATTGACACTAAGGCCCCTTGAACCTAATTAAACTTTAAGTTTTAACTGTTTTAACTTATCAATTATTCAACTTTTATAAATTAATACTTCTATCATATTATTATTATTATTAACTTTATTATTATTATTATTGGTATTATTACTATTATCTATTATTATAATCAATTTATTAAATGAACTATTAACTTTCAAACTAATAAACGAACATAAGCAAACCATAAGTTTCACATTTGGCAACAATGATCCATACCAGAATTTAACGAAGCTAGCTTTTAGTTAACCGAAAATTTCGTGATGTTACAGTCTCCTCAACTTTTAAGAATTTCGTCCCGAAATTTAATTTCAAAGGGAACTTATGATGAAAGTTAAGTGTACTAACGGACTGTGTTTAGCGTTATTACGGGTGAGATGTTTCGCTTTAGGAATTATGGAATTTTACAGGGTTCTTGACACGATGCATGTAAATTTGAACTCTTCCAGTGGAATGCCAAAGTTATCATTGACAAACTAAGTTTTTGAGATTTGACACATAAAACGTTGGAAAACGATGATGAGTTCTAGAGGTATATTAGACTTATAAGTCACTTTCTCACTATTCTCAAACATCTAGAATGAAATTATGTAATAAGGTAACGTCTTGAAGCCATTGAAAAAGTCCCGTAATTGTATGAAAGTTTGACCGACGGAATTTAATAATCCCAAGTGCCACTATATAAAATGACACAAGCATAACACATATTTTGTGAATATGTATTGTTCCTTCGGTCAAACTGTCAGATTAAAAATGATACGATATGCTGAAATTTTGAGTTGGGTTCCCAAAGATGATTAGAGACATTGCTACTAACTAAAAGGTGAATCGATCGAAATTTACGGTCGATGTTTAACGACACACCACGATGACTGACCATTTGAGGTAGGTACGAGTCAATTTCTCGACTCCGTTATCTCTCATGAGCCAATATGAAATACACGAACCTAGTTAATCGGCCAATAATGAACCAAATGTCATTATGACATCAAGAAATACGAGGCAATTTGGTGATGAATTTCATGGATAAACATTTCCCTTTTACGCATAGACTCTCCAAGTTAAACAAAAGATAATACGGATGTTTGGCTTTGACTTTGGAGAAGGTGAGGCAGTTGGACATATACCAAGCTATGTCCTTCTCTCCTTTATGCCAACCATGAATACTAATCGCGAAAATTCATGAACCTTTTTGTCCACATCGGAATGAATGTAATAACAAGTGTTATAAGTCGCAATCAAGATAGAGATTTAGAGATTTTCAAGATTAGGAGTTCAAAGATTATCCAAGAAGTGACGTAAATAATGGGTATCACATTCTTAATTCTAGGTAAAGAATGAAACAAAGATGTTGTTCATGATCGGATTTAAATAATTCAGATTATCGATGATAAAGACAATCGCAAATAAATTCCAAGTGCGGCTTGCACACGTGGTTCATCAAACCCAAAACACAGCCGAAACATTCATATGGATAGAAAGACAAGAACATAAATTGATAATGATTTTATTTAGTAAAAAGATCGTTTTCGGAATGCTACCATCATGCAATTAGGTATTGATGATAACTCAGAATGAAGGTCGATAAGTAAGAAATAAAAAGTTCCATAAAGCTAGATTAAACATCAAGTTGAAACATAAAGGCGTGAGAAAAAAAATCTATTTAAAATTTAAATGTTCCATGCTTGGAACTAAGATCAATTTAAAGTGAAAAAGACCTCTTTTGAGTTCAGGAATCATGCTCTAGCTTGACTGATTGGAACACTACAGTCGATAAATCAGATAACGGTGTTCACCCTTCAAGTTATTATATGTTTCTTGTCAATTGAAGTCTTAAAACCTTGGTAAAATTGAGGTTAAGGAATGGGCATAGTCACCAAGGTATGGATGTCACTCCTAGCTTGGTAGTGTATTTTCCAAAACGTAACTCTTAACTACCAAAACGAGAGCTAGATCCTAACTCATTGTTAAGGATCCATAGTAATAAAATGAGGTAACTTACCATTAAGGTAAGGAAAATCACTCCTATCTTAACGGTGAAGTTTTAATAGAAACCAAAATATAACAATATGAAAATCTTCATCAAGGTTCAGAATTCACTCCTACTTTGATGAGGTTATTTCATTTGAGGGAATACAATCAATAAATTTAAATAGGTGAAATTATCATCAAGGTATGGAGATATCACGCCTATCTTGATGATTGGATTTCACAATAACAAGAAAACAATCGAGAATTGACATTTGTCACCAAAGTATGGCATTCAATCCTAATTTAATGAGGTCATTTCATTCGTGAAATACGAGTTTAAGAGGAGAATGAGTGAAATCTGTCCACAATATAAGAAAATCACCCCGATCCAGAGGATAAAATTTCATAAAACACACAATAGAAGAATTGAAAACCATCATCGAGGTACGAAATTCACTCCTATTTTAAGGAGTTCAAAGATTATCCAAGAAGTGACGTAAATAATGGGTATCGCATTCTTAATTCTAGGTAAAGAATGAAACAAAGATGTCGTTCATGATCGGATTTAAATAATTCAGATTACCGATGATAAAGACAATCGCAAATAACTTTTCAAGTGCGGCTTGCACACGTGGTTCATCAAACCCATAAACACAGCCGAAACATTCATATGGATAGAAAGACTGGAACATAAATTCATTAATGATTTTATTTAGTAAAAATATCGTTTTAGGAATGCTACCATCATGCAATTAGGTATTGATGATAACTCAGAATGAAGGTCGATAAGTAAGAAATAAAAACTTTCCATAAAGCTAGATCAAACATCAAGTTGAAACATAAAGGCGTGAGAAAAGAAATCTATTTAAAATTTAAATGTTCCAGGCTTGGAACTAAGATCAATTTAAAGTGACAAAGACCTCTTTTGAGTTCATGAATCATGCTTTAACTTGACTAATTGGAACACTACCGTCGATAAATCAGATAACGGTGTTCACCATTCAAGTTATTACATGTTTCTTGTCAATTGAAGTCTTAAAACCTTGGTAAAATTAAGGTTAAGGAATGGGCATAGTCACCAAGGTATGGATATCACTCCTAGCTTGGTGGTGTATTTTCAAAAACATAACTCTTAACTACCAAAACGAGAGCTAGATCCTAACTCATGGTTAAGGATCCACAGGAACAAAATGAGGTAACTTACCATTAAGGTAAGGAAAATCACTCATATCTTAACGGTGAAGTTTTATAGAAACCAAATATAACAAAATGAAAATCTTCATCAAAGTACAGAATTCACTCCTACTTTGATGAGGTTATTTCATTTGAGGGAATACAATCCATAAAATTTAAATGGGTGAAATTATCATCAAGGTATGGAGATATCACGCCTATCTTGATGATTGGATTTCATAATAACAAGAAAACAATCGAGAATTGACATTTGTCACCAAAGTACATCATTCAATCCTAATTTGGTGAGGTCATTTCATTCATGAAATACGAGTTCAAGAGGAGAATGAGTGAAATCTGTCCACAAGATAAGGAAATCACCCCGATCCAGAGGATAAAATTTCATAAAACACACAATAGAATTGAAAACCATCATCGAGGTACGAAATTCACTCCTATTTTAAGGAGGTACTCCCATTGGTAAAATACGAATTCATAAGGACAAGAAGAAGAAATGGTTATCAAGGTAAGGAATTCACTCCTGTCTTGATGATGAAATTTCATAAGAACAATAATGGCGAATGAAAAATCATCACCAAAGTAAGGGAGTCACCCCTGTTTTGATGAGATAGATTCATTTAGGAGACACGAGTATCCTTAGTCATAGGTTGACTTGCAGACTCTTGCATTGCCTACGATGCAAAGCGGTTAGAAGATTTTACAAAGCTCGTCTTAGCAAACGAAAAGAAAAAGAACATCAACTAGAAATTCAAGAAATTTCAAATTACTTCTATGTAACATTAATAGGAAAAAGAGGATCATGCTTGCTAGGGTTAAGGTTACCGTACGAGATAACAGAATCAATTGTGATAGATTTTCAAATCTTGATTGGTTTAAACCAGGAAAACAAAGTCAATGACAAGAATGATTCAATACAACAACGAGATGTAAACGTTCGGTTCGTAATCAAAAGGGGAATACATTGACTTCCTGAAGCATGAGTTCAACCATAACATTATGAAGTCACGCGTACTTATAAGTGGACATTCATCTCATAGGTTCCAGGTCAGGTAAACGGATCCAACGGTCGAATCGAATTAATGTGTATACCTTGCCTAGACAAAATATCCTGAGATACAGGTTTCCCACTTTTCAGCATTGCATGAACTCAGTTATGGGACACACTTAAGGAGATTTGAAAACCATAAGTCACAATTTAAAGTTTAGAAACTATTCGATTTAGGCACACAACCTTTAAATATGCATTAAGATTTATATACGCATTGACCAACGTATAGTTTTAGTTACATGAGGAACATGCTGTATAATGATGTTTTAATCATAGGAATTGAGGAGTAAAACGAGTTCCACGTTATGAGAACATTCTATAAGATGAATGAAGATATAAGAATTTGATAATAAAGCAGTTCAAGAAATCAAGAATTTTTTTGATGTTTTTTTAAATATATATAGGATGGTTCCATTTGATACCACATAGCCAATAGGAACATGGACACGTCAAGGTGACTTAATCCCAATTACCTTTGAGGAGATGTGTAAGTTGACCATAATTGGTGTATGTGATCAGGTTTGGTTGTAATTGGTGCATCAACAAAATATTTTGTTTTTAAATAAACCTATGATCTCACCAACTTTACGTTGACTGTTTGAGTATGTCTTTTTCAGAGAATGATGCCTAACACGTTTAACTTTAGTTTTGATGTCCATAATGGCTGGGGTGAAATAGTTGGAAAAGTTTGTTTGAATATTACTGTCAACATTGTTGACTACAGCGTGTATGTGGACGTGTACTTTCATCACCTCTGAAGACATGCTATAGTTTAATTATGTTGTAGAAAGATTATATCAAATTTTGAAAACCTATGTTATATGATGTAATCTCAGTAATTATGAAAAATGTGTTGGGTCATGATAAGGCTGATGCAACCAAAACCACTTCACATAGTCATTTTGGTACTACATTCAAGGGCTTCCGAAGCTGAGCATGAGATCTTCCGAGAGTCTGAAGAACAACAGCTGAAGACTATCTTCTGAAGACAAAGACTGATGAAAGAGCTGAAGACAAAGTCTGAAAGCTTCCGAAGACAAAGTCTGATGAAAGAGCTGAAGACAAAGTCTGAAAGCTTCCGAAGACAAAGTCTGATGAAAGAGCTGAAGACAAAGTCTGATGAAAGAGCTGAAGACAAAGTCTGAAGACTTCCGAAGACAAAGTCTAAAGAAAGAGCTGAAGAAAAAGTCTGCTTCCGAAGACAAAGAAGACTCCAAGCCTCGGAAGAAGCAGTCTTCCGAAGTATAAGTGGCTTCGAAAGAAGTTATTCTTCCGAAGTACTTTATCCTTCGGAAGACATTGCTATGACCAGCAGATAAAAGTATGGTCCCTGACAGTCCGCTGCAGACCTCTGATACAACATGGAACCTTCCTAAAGAGCCATGTTGTTGACCATACTTTATTCTACTGTTCACCTTTTTATGATAGTACATGTTACCAACTTTAGTTGGTGACAAAAGGTAAGTCAGGGACATGTCCTGACTACCAACTCTCAGGCAAAATGTCTGAAAGACCTCACCTAGAGTCTTGTAGTATAGATGTAATGTTAGAGGTGTCCAGCTGGTATCAAAGTATATCCGGCTGTAGGTAGTATTATATATATCTTCTCCTTGTAACTCTTTAGATAAGCGATTTGAGTCCAAGAGTCTTGAAATCCTTTGAGTTGAGAAGCAATATATAAAAGTACCTTGAAAATTTACTTTCTGTGTTAATTTTCTTACTGCTTCTTACTTGTTATATTGTGATCAACTCTTCATAGACTACTTGCTGAGTATTATTCACAGTGAGTTGAGAGAAAAACCACCCATAATCGATCCTGCAATTGGTATCAGAGCTCCAGGCTCTTGATTGTGAGATCTTACCATCCAAATAACCTGTTTTTCACTCCTCACTTCAAACCACTCACTTAAATGGCCGCTCTCTCCAAGGCTGATATGGAAACCGGTACCATGACCAAGTCCCCACTGATCACCCCTGAAGACTTTGACACATGGTGTATCAGAATGGAAGGCTTCATCAAGTGTCAAGATTCAAGGATGTGGGACTCCATTGTCAATGGTCCTTTCATACCAAGCACTACTTCTGCCACTGGTAATCGCATCATTCCAAAAGATGTTGATGATTACTCAGAGGAAGATAGGAAGATAATAGAGCTAGATCAAAGGGCTATGACTTCTCTCCAAACTGCTCTCCCCAACTCTGTCTACAGAGGCTTCAAGAAGTGCAAGACTGCCAAAGATTTATGGGAAGCTTTGAAGCTGATGTATGAAGGATCCAAGGAAACCCGAGACAACAAGAAGGATCTCTTGAAGCAGCAGTTTGAGAACTTTACTGTCAAGGCTGGTGAGACCTTGACTCAACAATACTTCAGGTATGTTGAGATAGTAGATACTCTGGTGGATATTGGAGTAGCTCTTGAGAATA
Source organism: Flaveria linearis (assembly GCA_024085815.1). Lineage (NCBI taxonomy): Eukaryota > Viridiplantae > Streptophyta > Magnoliopsida > Asterales > Asteraceae > Flaveria > Flaveria linearis. Next base: position 9,992,562 of record CM044015.1, read on the forward strand.
GAGACATAGTTAGAAAGTTCATGTCTTCCCTTCCTAAACTATGACACACTACTGTGTTGTTATCAAGAGAACTTCGGACCTTAAGACTCTTACTCTCACAGAGTTGTATGGTATCCTAAGTGCATTCCAGATGGAGATGAACATGCAGAACTCCTCTGGTCACTCCAATAACCAACTGAGTTCAGCCCTTCATGTGGTTGAAAGGGAAATCATAGAACCACAACATCAGTTGCTGTGTTACCCTGACAACTCACATAGTGGACCCTACATCACTCTACCTGAGACTCCAAAGTCTCAAAAGTTCAACACAACTCCTTTTAGGATAGTTGTGCCTTTGTCTCTGGAAGTGGACACTCTGGTGACTTTCAATACTGCTTTGATGATCTTGAGTGCTTCAGTCCAGATGATGTGGAGTATGTGGACATTGTCCAACAGATGGCTCTTTTAACTTACAGAGCGAAGAAGTTCTTCAAGAGAACTGGAAGGCAATTCCCTCAAAACCCAGTCAACAGCAAGTTTGGGTTTGATAAGAGCAAAGCAAAGTGTTACAACTGCAACCAACTTGGTCACTTTGCTAGGGAATGCAAGGCTCCCAAAAACAACCCGGGAACCCCACAGGCCTCCACACATCCCACTGCTTCAAAACATGAAAAGAAGTCAACTGAGACAGCTGCTGTGGCTCAAGAAGTTGACTGGAGCTTTATGGTACAGGATGTGACTCCCGCACAAGCACTCATGGCCGGAACAGATGATGATCAGGTATGTGAACATCTTTGTACTGCTGCCTGTATTGCTAAATTTAAACTCTATAAGGATTACATTTCGGAAATCAGATCTGAGGTTGAGTCTTTAAATGTGTTAAAATATGATTTTAAGAGAGCTGAATCTGACTATCAAAAGAAAATTGAAGAGCTAGAGAAAACTGTGTCTCTTTTAAAACATGAAAAGACCAACTATAAGACTCAAATCAAAGATCTGATATCCAAACTATCTGAAGTTCAAGCCCAGTTGGTCACAGCTGAGGCTCAGGCCAGGAAGCAAGCTATTGCTGAGCAAAGCTTCCAAACTATTCTTGCATCAACCTCTCATTCCAAAATGTTTTATCAAAACAAAGAAGGATTGGGAACCAATGAAATAGCTCCACCACACTCTTATGAGTCTATTAGACTACCTAGATGTGGTACTGAAGAGCAAGAGGTTCCAACTGCTGACCCTTCTCCATTGGAACTAAAGGATGAGGCAAAAATAGTGGCCACCACAGGGGAGAAACTGGAGGATACACTCATCTCCACCTGTGAAGGCCAAATCCTAACCACCAAGGCAAGAAGAAGCAGAGCTAAAGCTGCTAGAAGGACTGCCAAGAAGGTTGCAGAGTCCAAGCTTAAGATTGACCCAAAGAAAAAGGGTGTCTTCATTTATGCCAGATTCCAAGTGGTAGGTACTCCTGATTCAGGAAAGGAGTATAGTACCAGCACTCCTGTCCTACCGAAGGATCAGAAGTTGAAAGGAAAAGTTGCTGATGAAGAGAAGAAATCAAAGAAACAGCAACCTACATGTTCCCAGAAGACTAACATTGCATGCATAATGTGTGGTCTGCACAACCACATGGCTAAAGATTGTTACTACAATCCAGCAAGCACACATTATGCAAATAATGTTAGAAAAGAAGGAGTCAGAGAAGGTTTCTCAGTTGGACCATTTCAAACGGTCCAAATGATGAAAAAGGGAAAGTTGGTCTCGGAAGCCAAGTTGCTTTCCGAAGAAACTACTTCTTCCGAAGGGAAAATGGCTTCGGAAGCCAAACCTTCTAAGGTTCGGAAGAACAAGAAGGCTCCCTTGAAATCTTCTCAGAAGAAGACTACTTCGGAAGAAAAGATGGTGAAGGCTTCTTCCGAAAAGAAAGAAGCTTCGGAAGAAGACCATGCTGCAAAAGCTTCAACAAGCTCATCCTTAAAGATCAATAAAGGGATGGATTGGAAGATCAAAGAAGATGCTGCAGCCCAAACCTCTTCTTCAACGACCTCTATTGAACCCCAATGTATATCCTTTGGTTCAATTATGTCACTCTCTTTGGAAGAGCCCAAGACCTGCAAGGCTTGGGCTTCCAAACAAAACTAACCATCTCATCTTATGTGCAGGGACATCCATTTGACAAGAACAACAATGTCTGGATTGTAGATAGTGAAAGAATTGATCTGCCCAAGATACATATTAAATTGATGTGGCTAGTGTAATATGATCCAAGTCGGGTCATACCCAATAACAAGCTAAACAACACCAATGAATAATTTATTCGTTGATAAGATCAAACAAATAAATTATGACACCAACTTAGAAAATGGGTTTTCTAATTTGTTGCTTTTGTAAATGAACAAGATTATACATATAGATAATTTGTTCATAAGATATTATTTGTTACATTGCTTAAACAAGTTAAACAATAACATATAATAGTGTGTAAAATCTATAAAATTAAATTGGTTTAATTTTATAAAAATTCAAATTGCAAGAATGTTAATTTTATAAAGTTTATAAAATTGGAGGGAAGACATAAAGGGGGAGCAAGGATACGGCTGCCCATAATGTCTTGGGAAGGCTTTGTGTTGCTTTTAATACATGCAAAACTCCAAAACATGCTTGCACTTTGAATATTAAAAACACACACAAACACAAGAGCAATTGATTCTCCATTACTCTCTCTTTCTCCCTTTCATTTCTCACGGAAGTTTTGAAGGTGCAGAATGCATTTTCCAGCTTCATAGAAACGGTTTTCAGCTTCAAAAGAAAGTCTCTTGGCTGAAAAGTCACGCAAGAAAGATAGGAAGACAAGTTGGTGATCAAAGCCTAGCAAAGCAAGGTGTTTGTGCAAGCTTGGGGTATCACTCCTTGAGGTTTTCTTGGTTGGAAACTCAGTCACGAATTCATCATTCATAGCTCATATCTTTGGGTTTTAGGAAGCTACAAAGGTTGTAGACTCTTGACTATCTTATGTTTATTATTGTATGCATTGTATAAAGATCCATGGGTTGGGTTGTTTGTTAAAAATGGTTTAACAATTAATTTGATAACATGTTTTAAAATATAATTCCGCTGTGTTTTCATATAAACAAGTTGTATGAAGCTTTGATAAACATGTTAAAACCCCAACAGATAGTGGATGCTCCAGGCACATGACAGGGAACAGATCTCTCCTTCAATAATTCTAGAACTTTGATGGAGGGCCTGTCTAATTTGGAGGTGAGGCCAGAGGATATATTTCTGGTAGAGGAAGTATATCCAATGGCAGAATAAACATTGACAAAGTTCACTTTGTCAAACAGCTTGAACATAATCTGTTAAGTGTTTCTCAATTCTGTGACCAGAAGCATCAGATGCTTTTCACAGAACATGAGTACATTATCCTCAAACCAGGGATGACAATTCCTCCGGAATTGGTGCTTCTTAGATCTCCCAGGAAATGGGATATGTACAAGCTGGATATGAACAATGCTTCTCCTATGGGTGAAGTATCATGCTTTCTTTCCAAAGCTGATAGTGATGAGTCAACACTATGGCATAAACGCATGTGTCATGTGAATTTTAAAACAATGAATAAATTGGCTAAAAATAACTTGGTACATGGTTTGCCTAAAAGGAATTTTTCTGCAAAGATAACTGTGTGCATGCCTGAAAGGGAAACAACACAGATCATCTCATAAATCCAAACGTGTTAACTCTATCACTACTCCATTACACTTATTGCACATGGATCTCTTTGGTCCCACAAGTATAATGAGCATTGGAAGGAAATCATACTGCCTTGTGATAGTTGATGATTTTACAAGATTTACATGGGTATTCTTTTTAAGAAGTAAAGATGAAACTGCTAAAACTTTAAAATCTTTTATTCTTAAAATAGAAAATCAAATTGATCACAAGGTTAAGATCATTAGAAGTGATCAAGGGACTGAGTTTAAGAACTTTGTTCTTGACTTATTCTGTGACTCAAAGGGATTGCCAGACAATATAGTGCTCCCAGAACTCCTCAACAAAATGGTGTTGCTGAGGGGAGGAACAGGACACTTATTGAGGCTGCTCGAACCATGTTAGCTGATTCAAAGCTGCCTCTAACATTCTGGGCAGAGGCAGTCAGCACTGCATGCTATGTGCAGAACAGGGTTCTTGTAGTTAAGCCCCATGGAAAAACCCCTTTTGAGTTATAGAACAAGAGGCCACCGTTCATTAGCTTTCTAGGTCCTTTGGCTGTAGTTGTACCATACTTAACACAAAGGACAACTTAGCAAAGTTTGCTGAGAAGTCGGATGATGCTATCTTTGTTGGATACTCTTCTAGCTCCAAAGCTTATAGAGTATACAACATCAAGAATCAACAATTTGAGGAGTCATCCAATATAGTTGTTAATGAGCACACTCCTTGTGTTAAGGGGAATGGACCTGAGTATATCTTTGATTTAGAATTGTTTCCAAACTATTCTAAACAATCTTATGAGAATGTTTCAGCTGGAACAGGTGCTCAAGGTGATGCTGATGCTAATGCAGATCAACTATTTGAGCTCCCAGACCTCTTCCAAATTCTCCAAGAGCTGAAAGGCACAAGCTTCAACCATTCACAGATCTGATAGTGTAACTATCTCCAGGAATAGTGAAGCTTCAAAAGTAAATCACTTGATCAACGTCAAAGCTCTTTAGGTGATCCACTACAACCCAGGTTGAGGGAATAGTATTCTGAAGGAACAGGCAACTGTCAATACTACTTCACAACCAACCATTGATGATGTTTCTCAATCATTCAATCAGTCCTCATTGAATCTTTGAAACAGCAGTTGGACAGAGTAATCCAGTTCCTGATCAGAATATGTCCAATCTGGACTTATCTCTGCAACTGGAAGTGATTCCTCGCCTTAGGATTCACAACACTCATCCAACTGAGAACATCATAGGGAATGACTCTGAGGGTGTGAGAACAAGAAGGCAAAGTCATCATGGGAATGTCTGCTTGTACTCATGCTTCTTGTCTCAGATGGAACCAAAGAAGGTGGAAGATGCCTTAAAGGATAGTAGTTGGGTTGAATCGATGCAGGAGGAGCTGCTTCAATTCAGAAGACAAAAGGTCTGGAATCTATGCCCACTACCATCTGGTCAAGTACCCATTGGCACTAAATGGGTGTTCAGGAATAAGAAAGATGATAGAGGCTTGATTATCAAGAACAAGGCAAGACTAGTAGTTCAAGGATACACCCAGGAGGAAGGAATTGATTATACTGATGTCTTTGCACTTGTTGCAAGACTTGAGGCAGTTAGGATCTTCCTTGCTTATGCTGCATCCAAGAACTTCACAGTCTACCAACTTGATGTCAAGTGTGCTTTTCTATATGGGGATATAGATAGGGAAATCTATGTATGTCAACCTCCAGGATTTGAAGACCCACAGCACCCCAACTATGTGTGCAAACTAGATAAAGCTCTATATGGGCTGCACCAAGCACCTAGGCTGTGGTATGAGACCTTGTCTCAGTTCTCCTGAAGAATGGATACACTAGATGTACCTTGACAAGACTCTTTTCATCAGAAAGAGTGGAGAAGACATTTTGCTTGTACAAGTCTATGTTGATGACATCATATTTGGCTCTTCGAACGACCAAATGTGCAATGACTTTGAAAGCATTATGAAGCAGAAGTTTGAGATGAGTTCCATGGGAAAAATGGACTTTTTCCTTGGAATTCAGGTGAAACAGATGAAGGAAGGGTTCTTCATAGTCAATCTAAGTATGTCTCAGACATCTTAGATAGATTTGAAATGAAGGATTGTAAACCAGCCAAGAGACCCATACCCAGAAACCATAATCTTTTGCCCTGACCTTGAGGGGGAAGATACTGATCAACATCAGTATAGAGCAATCATTGTTCTCTGATGTATCTCACTGCTAGTAGACCAGATATCATGTTGCTACATGCATTTGTGCAAGATATCAGGCTGCTCCAAAGGTGTCTTACCTAGCTGCTGCAAAGAGGATCCTTAGATACCTCAAAGGAGCACCTAAACTAGGTCTCTGGTATCCAAGAAATAGTGATTTCAATCTCTATGGATACTCTGATAGTGACTATGGTGGCTGCAACATTGACAAGAAATCAATATCAGGAGGATGTCAATTTCTTGGTGGAAGGATTATCTCATGGCAATGCAAGAAACATCCTGTGTCTCTACATCAACTGCTGAAGCTGAATACATTGCTGCTGCTAGCTGCTGTGCTCAACTGCTATGGATTCAAATCAGATGTTAGACTATGGATTCAACTTCATGACTACTCCTATCCATATTGACAACAATAGTGCTATCTCCATTACTGAGAATCCGGTGAAGCACTCCAAGACAAAGCACATTGATATCAGGTATCATTTCATTAGAGATATTCATGAGAAACATCTGATCAGTTAATCAAAGTTGACTCAAATAAACAATATGCTGATTTGTTCACAAAGGCATTTGATGAACAAAGATTTAAGTATCTCATATCAGCTATTGGGATGATAAATATTGATTAACTACCTCTTTGAAAAAGCTTTTTAAATGTGTAATGTCTTGTGTCAATACAATTTAAGCCCTGTTACAAAAGATCTTAAATTATTCTAAGTGTAAATTCCTTCCGAAGAGGAATTAACTCTCGGAAGATATTCTTGAATATCTTCCGAAGCCAAAATTCCTCAATGGAAATTGTCTTCTCGGAAGAGTTTTTGGTCTCGGAAGAAGCGATTGATTTTACATCAGATCTACTTCCGAAGCTTATAAACTCTCCATTCGAAAAGATAACTTTACCTTCGAAAGCAATTCTTTGCTTCGGAAGAGAAGTACTTCAAAGACCATTTTACCTTCGGAAGTAATGCCTTGCTTCGGAAGAGAATCGACTTCGGAAGACAATTACCTTCGGAAATGTTTTACATTTGGAAAGTAAAGGTTTTTATATGTAACGGTATCTTTTGGGCCCCACTCTGTAAAAAGTAAGATTTTTAATGGTCAGATTATTTAAAATTATCCTTTGCCGCCACTATCATTTCTCTCGCCATAAACCACCATACCACCCACAGTAACCCTAAACAGTTACCCTATTACCGCCACTACCATAATTCATCCCCTTTAAATAATCTTGACTGATCAATTCACCTTCTTTTAAACCAATTTACTGCCCTAACTGTTCCTTCACTGTCAAACCTACAATTTCACCCAAATTTGAAGCTTACCTTTTCGTCAATGGCGCTAACCCTCAGCACAACCAAGTCGCATTACTTGATTCGTCAAGGGATGCGACTTCACCCAAATCATCACCTTTCTTACCGAATCCACATACCTCACTGCACTTACTGTTAACCCAACCGTATACTCCAACCACATGTCTGAATTCTGGAGCAACGGTCAAACTGCAGTTCTGAATGGGGTTCGAGTACTGAGAACCCGAGTTTGTGGCCAAGAGTTGGTCATTATAGAACAGCTCATCAGGGAGCATCTCGAGCTCCATGATGATGGGGCTCCTACTGAGTTCCCCAAAGAAGACTTGGAAGGCACTTATATCCTCATGGGATATGGAGGAGATGTCAGCAGATCAACCGTGTACAAGTTTAACTTCTCTTACCATGGGAAGTTCCTGCTGCACATTATCCTGCACTGCCTCTCTAACAAATCAGGGGGTTGGGATCAAATCCCATATAAACTAGGATGCCTAGTTCATGGGTTGTGAGAGGTCTCCGATTCAACTACTCACGATTTGTGTTGACCAACCTTATCAGCAATCTGAGCAGGGATACATTCTTCATGTATCCCAGATTTATTCAACACATAATCAACTGTGACCTGGAACCGAAAGCTTGTCTGCGCAACTGCTCTTACTGTTCCACAAGTGAGGCCTACCATTTCAAAACTCTAAAGAAGATGTCCATCAACTTCACTGGAAGGTACACTCCATTACCTCCCGCGATGACTGAGCGCATAGCTCCTGGTGAATCCCTGTTATCCCCACAGGTGATGAACCCACACCAGCAACCTCCACCACAATGCCAAAATCTTCTTTACCCATCAAAGTTACATACCAGAGACGACCCAAACGAACCCTTGTTCAATCTACTTTGATTGAACAAACTCCTTCAGTTCAAACCAAAAGGGCTAGAGTGGAATCATGGCTCCCACTCAGTCCGAGGTCACACCATCCTTCACATTCGACCTCAATGTGGGTTTTGAGCCTCCTCAGTCTCAAACCCAAGAGCCCGAACCCCAAGCCTTAAGCCACAGGGTGAGTCTCTACACTCCCCTGTGCAGCGTTCTAGGGACAGCCCCACCATAGGCTCAATGCCTGTAGACATTGATCTAGGTCCCGGGTCAGTAGGTTTAACCTCCTATCTTTTACTGACCTTTTATTCCGTACTGATAAAGAGATTACATCTCTCCATGGCCATGAAGTTGATATACAACACCTCTGAAAGATCAACAGAGCCAAGAGAGATCCCTTGTCTCTAGCCCCCATCAGCAGCCAATTACTGAGGTGAGTCCTACTGATGTGGAGGGGACTCATGTAGGCTCAGCTGCCACTACTCAGAGTCTCTCATTGAGCTCTCAGGACAGTGGTAACATAATTAGGACTGAGTCTATGGTAACTTGCCCGTTGACATCTCTGAAAGAGATGACTCTGAGCAAAGGTATCCAGGGTGCCAAGAAGCCACATCTGGTGGTGAGACTGAGCATACTAGGTATGTTATCTCATCTCCCGTGATTCTTCTCATGAAGATGAGGGAAGTATGCAACTAACACTTCAGTACTTGTTTTCTAAGGTCTCCAACCTGGAATCACAGGTGAGGATCTTAGAATCAAGGACTGCAACTCAGCAACTTGAGATAACACTCTCAAGGCTCAACTAGCTGAGAAACAGACGGAGAGGTCTGTTAGGCAAGTACCTGTTCAAGTCTCAATGACTTCTTCCTCTAGCTCATCTAGCTCTCAAGATGATGCTACCAAAAAGGGGGAGAAAGTTCAGAGACAAACACTTGAGGAACCACAGACCTAATCCCTTACTTCCTAACTCATCACACTACCTGAGTCATCTCAATCCTTTCTAGAGATTGACTCAAAGATGCTTCAAGATCTCTACAGACTTTTCACAAATTTTGTATTGAGATCATCCCTTGAACAGCCCAGCCCGATACCACACTTATATATTTTGGGGCTGAGGAGCTTCAAAGACTGACTGCACCTTCTACCACTGTGGAAGAAGTTGGTCAACCTAAGGTCCACATGGAACCTGAGATTAGCTTCGAAGGGGAAATGGGGACTGATGGCCCGCAACTGAAACAGATGGGACAGAAATTGCCGCAGTCTCATCTTCCGAAGCTCAAGCTGAAGCTTTCAAAGCTGACATTAAAGCCTCGGAAGAACAAGAAAAGTCTTCCAAGGCCGAAATAGAAGCTGCGGAAGGCTTATTTCAGATGTCCGAGGAACTGACCATCACAGATGTTATTGCTGAAATAGCATCTGAGGTGAGCAGGGAGGACATTCTGATATTCCTCCACCCAAACACCAGTGAACTTCTCTCTCAATCACAACCCTCTATCCAAGAACCACCACAGTCAAGCACTGCCAAAGACAAAGGAAAAAGAAAATTGACTGCGGAAGAGCTTCAGGAGGAGGAGAGGATTGAGAAGCTCAAAAGAAAAGGTAGGTTTCCTACTGAGAAACTGCTAGCTGATAGTTCTAAAGCATCTGCAGCTAATTAGGAAGAAATCAACCAAAAGAGAATGACAGCACTCATTGACCAGCTCATCAGCTTAGGAGCTGCCAATGAGGAGATACTCCTGCTACCACTAGAGGAGTTGGTGACTTTGAAGAGGTCAACCAGGCTAAAACAAGAAGAAGAAGCCAGGTTGGCCATGGAGAGGGAAGAAGAAGAGAGAAGAAAAGCAGCCCTGAAGCTGAGAGAGGATAGGATCAAATTCCTGCTCTCAAGAGGCTTCAGTCTTCCTGAACTGTCTCCACATAATGATGACATGATCCTGCTGCTCCACAACAAAGAGCAGGATCAAATGGAGAAGGAAAGGAAGAAGGCTGCTAGGGAGAAGTTGAGGGAAAAAGAAGAGGAGGGAGGAAGAGAAAGGGGGTCACTGCCACCAAGAAGTCCAACGACAAAGCCTGGATGAAAGACTATCTCCGGCCCATGGCTTCTCTGGTAGGCAGAAGGGACCTATGTCCGAAAGGACACTCCAGCGGATAGTCAGTGAAATAAAAGCTGACATCCGTTTAGGGAAAAGGAAGGAGATGTACAGGAGGGTACAGGGAATGGTGTTCACCCCAGCCACTCAACCACAGCCAACCACTAAACCACAACCCACACCAGAAGAACCAATCCCATTTCCCATTAAAACCGAACCCACTGATGAAACCTTCACCCCTGAACCCACAACTCTACCCAAACCTATCACATCACCTCAACCACCCAAACTACCCATCCTAAAACCTAAAACACAACCCAAAACCACTAAACCTAAGCCTACCCAACAAAAACCAAGACCATCCCCTCAGCCTCCTTAACATCTCTCCTTTGAGGAAATAAAGGAGTTCAAGACAAGGCTCATCAACTGCACCACTTTGAGCAGCATCTCCTGTGAGGGAGACCTTATCAACATCACCTATGTTGATAACTCTTCAAGTTCCCTCACCCTAGGACAATTTCTTGAGTTGCCTAGAGACATATTGGGCCAGGCTGCAAGACTTCTTGGTCTCAACTCTGATACCCTCAATGCTGAGGAGAAGAGACTAAGAAGGAGACTGGGACTCTTCTGGATACAAGGAAAGAGGACAGGATTTCAAGTCAATCTCCTGGACCTAGGAATGATATAATCCAGTGGAGGTTCGATGAACCTTCTCACAACTTTGTTGTAGAAAGGGAGAATGGAGAAACCAACAGGCTTAATGCCACTTCTCTACTGCATCTCAGCAGATTGACCTTGCTGAGCTTGCAAAGAAGCCATTCTCCAATCCCTCCAACTCTGAGACTGCTGCACACATCAGAAATCATATCAGCGGTCTCCACTTGGCTGAACAAAGTAGAAGAGCCAAGATTGAAGAAGAGTTGAAGCTGAAAAGAGTGGAAGACAAGGAAATACCAACCACCAAAGGCCCAGCCTTTCTACAGATGGTGGAAGGTCCTGAAGTGGAACCAATAGTTAGATGGGAATATGACTATAGTTCCCATCAACTAACTCTTTTCAAAGGGCCACAACAAAGGGTACACATAATCCAAGGAGACAGAGTGGAGGTTTTGTCTACCAAGGATCTGTACAAGATTCTCAGCACCACATCAGGAAGGAATGAAGACACTGATAAACACTTACTTTCCATGGTGCTGAGAGCTTTGAGAAGAAGGGGAAGTGAAGTTTTGGTAGCAACCACTTCACATAGTCATTTTTGGTACTACATTCAAGGGCTTCCGAAGCTGAGCATGAGATCTTCCGAGAGTCTGAAGAATAACAGCTAAAGACTATCTTCTGAAGACAAAGACTGATGAAGAGCTGAAGACAAGTTTGAAAGCTTCCGAAGACAAAGTCTGATGAAAAAGCTGAAGACAAAGTCTGAAAGCTTCCGAAGACAAGTCTGATGAAAGAGCTGAAGACAAAGTCTGAAGACTTCCGAAGACAAAGTCTGAAGAAAGAGCTGAAGACAAAGTCTGCTTCCAAAGACAAAGAAGACTCCAAGCCTCGGAAGAAGCAGTCTTCCGAAGTATAAGTGGCTTCGGAAGAAGTTATTCTTCCGAAGTACTTTATCCTTCGAAGACATTGCTATGACCAGCAGATAAAAGTATGGTCCCTGACAGTCCGCTGCAGACCTCTGATACAACATGGCACCTTCCTAAAGAGCCATGTTGTTGACCATACATTATTCTACTGTTCACCTTTTTATGATAGTACATGTTACCAACTTTAGTTGGTGACAAAAGGTAAGTCAGGGACATGTCTGACTACCAACTCTCAGGCAAAATGTCTGAAAGACCTCACCTAGAGTCTTGTAGTATAGATGTAAGGTTAGAGGTGTCCAGCTGGTATCAAAGTATATCCGGCTGTAGGTAGTATTATATATATCTTCTCCTTGTAACTCTTTAGATAAGCGATTGAGTCTAAGAGTCTTGAAATCCTTTGAGTTGAGAAGCAATATATAAAAGTACCTTGAAAATTTACTTTCTGTGTTAATTTTCTTACTGCTTCTTACTTGTTATATTGTGATCAATCTTCATAGACTACTTGCTGAGTATTATTCACAGTGAGTTGAGAGAAAAACCACCCATAATCGATCCTGCAAAATGCATGTCTTATTTTATGTTTATATGTGTGTATGCATATTATATTTACTACACTCTAAACAATGCACTCTGATCAAACGACTCACACCCGAACAGCATTTCACGCTTCCGCCGGGATGTGACAGGTTGGTATCAGAGCCATTGGTTATAAAGAATTAGGTATAATAAAAATATCTAGACTATAACCATAAGCTCAATTAATGGTAATATTAGATATACTTATGTGATATAATTATTATGTGAAATTCTATGATTTTATGACTTTATACTTAATAATTACAATAATATGTGACTAACTATTTTATGAAATATATAAAGAAGTTTATGCAGTTATGAATTCAGATATTTACCACAATGAGACCGATCCTTCCGAATGTCCAGACCATAGCAACTCTAAGGAAATAACTCCTGAACCAGAACCCCAACAAGCTATGGAAATCCCTCCAACAGAAGTGGAAAAAGGATCAAATTTTATGTTCGACGTGCCCCGGTACATGTTGGAGGATATACAATTAAGACCCCTAGGAAAAAGATACAACGTGGGAACAGGTTTATGACTAAGCAAGCTGAGGACATAGAAATGCAATATTCTGATTCTTCTGAAAGTAAGGATAAGGTAAGTAAAAGACAAAAATTGGATCAAGTGAAAACAGCTCGGCAAACTCTTAGAAACTTAAGAAAATACAGCTAGGAATTTGGAGAATCCAGAAGGACATCAAGAAACTCAAAAGACCCAAGAAGAATATCTTCACGAGGATATGGAAGTGGATTCGCAGGAACTAGAAATCTATAGTTTAACTTATCAGAATAAAAGAAATAATAACCCAAATGATATATGTACTTTGTGTTGAAATATTTAGTTACTATATGCTAAATGATTTTGTGTTAGAATATTTATTTATGATACTAACGTTATAATTCACTATAGTGAATCATGCCGCCAACAAGAAACACTCAGCCTGTCCGAAGAACAGCTCGAGTAGGACGACCCAGAACCCGACTTAGGGAAGAAACACCCGTGAACACTGACACAAATGAGAATGACAGGATTTCTCAGATAGTAGCCCAACAAATAGAAGCTACCTTACCTATCTTGATAACCCAACTCTAATAAAATCTAAATTTTGGAACCACCTCACACCCACTAGAAGAACCTGAAAATATTAACACAAATGGGCCACAGGAAGAAGAATCCTGAATGGAGTCTCAAAAGGATGTTCTTACAAGACCTTCATGTCCTGCAAACCCGGGAATTCGATGGAAGAGGAGGAGTTGTGCAAGCCTTAAGATGGCTAGATGAAATAGAAGGAGTTTTGGAAATCAGTAACTGTGCTGAAAATTTCAAGACACTGTTTGCCTCGCATTATCTAAAAGGAGAGGCACAATCCTGGTGGAAAATAAGGTACACACTAGAGGTAGGAATGCCATGAATAAAATAAGCTGGGAGGAATTTAGAAAGCTAGTAATAGAAAAATACTGCCCTTATAATGAAATAGAAAAACTAGAGGCCGAATTTTTAGCACTAGAATGAAAGGAGCTGCACACCGGGAATATACTGACAGGTATAATGAACTGTCAAGGTTAGTACCACATCTGATAACCCCGGAATCAAAAAGGATAGGGAGGTATATTTGGGGACTAGTACCACAAATAAGAGGGTTACTGAAATCTGCAAGAACCAAAACCTTCTAAGAAGCAGTAATCTTGTTAGGAAGTCTGACAGATGAGATGATCAGAAATGGATCATTAAGCCATCCACGGGTAGGGGAGAAAAGGAAATGGAATGAAAACCACTCAGGAAGAAGATCTGGAGAAAACCTTCAGAAGAGGATAAACCGACCTCCACCAAGAAATTTCCTAGGAACAGCCCAGGGAAAGAGGATGGATAAACAACCACAGTTTAATATCTGCCAAAGGTATTGTACCATCTTGTATTTACGTTAATTATAAGTTAATGTCGTTATGTTCTTGTAAGGACTGATGTTGTCATTTATGAAACTTGTGGGCAAATTATACTTGTTTTCTTTACTTTTATATTCTATCTTTAGTATTTTGAACAATTAAATTAGTATATTAATGATAATAACAAATTACAATAATAATGACAATAAGTAATAATAATAATTTTAATAATAAACCATGATGAATAATGATAACTAAAATAGTCGTAATAAATATACTAAAAGTATTAATAATAATAATAGTAATAATAGTTTGTAAAAGGCAATAAACCTAATAATGTATAAAACTTAAAGTTAATTTAAGTCCAGGGGCATTTTGTTAAATTTGAAACTTTATAAGAATGTTTTAGCAGAAAATAATAAAGAAACAAACTACAGGGACCATTTGTGTAATTAACGTAAAAACCCAAACCAAACCCCCGACCCCCCTCGCTTTTCCGGCCAGCCGCCGGCCACCGCCGGCCGCGGCTCCGGCCACCTTAATCACCCAATTTCAGGTCATTTTTCAATCTAAAACCGGTCCCAACTCTTCTAGCTTACGTTTCGAAACTAATGCACACTTAAATTCGAGTTTCATGACTGGTTATGGGTGTCGATTGGATTGGTAACCGTAACTTTCTAACTGTTCAAGTCATAAACACTAATAATAATCAAATTAGTTCGACCAAAACGAACGTCTATCTATCCCTAATCGTATACCACAATCTGTCACACCTGAAACAAATTAAAACCTCAAATTCTATCATCATCTTCGATCGCAACCTGCACCACACTCGAACACCATTATTCGGGCTTCAATCTTCGAAATTAACAAGGGGCTTTGCATCAAGAACACCACACGAAGCTAACCTCAAGGTTAATTGGATTCTCATCAACGTTTGCCACGTGAACCGATTCGCATAGCCGCAACTTGTTCTTCGTCTGCCTCATCATCAAATCGACTTCAACCGGGTAATTAGACACATGAATATACTCGACTTCACATGGGGAATCAAAGCCCATGTTTATTCCAGTAATCGTTAATGTTTCAAGGTTCAATTTGATGCAAAAAACATTCTAGGGTTCTTGAATTTTGGGGAAAATCTCCTAAAATAGGCTTAAAATAATTAAAAACCAAAGTGAACCAAGGTCGCGGCCCTGGTTCACTGGTTAGACACTGTCCTTGCAAACCCGAGGTCCCGGGTTCGAACCCGGGCACCCTCAACTATTTTTTGGGCCTTTTTGGGCTTTAAAAAAATTATAGAAAATTTCTAAAAATTATGAAAATAAATTTATAAACTTGTTTATTTTAAAAGTTATCTAATGATTTTCTGTAAAATTATTTTTATATAAAATATTATTAACAAATGTTATAATTAGTTTATTTTTAAAAATAAACTTTAATAGTTTGGATAAGTAATATATTTAGTTTTATTATCTTATAAAATAGATTTTAAATATTATTTTTAATATTAAACATGATATGTTCAATGACACCTTAGATTAATTTCTTGTTTAGTTTATTTGTTTCAAATAATAAATTAGTTTGGTTCAAACGTTACCTTTTAAAACCATGATTATTTTAAATAGTTATTTAAATTTTATTTTTGAACCTTATTAGTTACCAATAGTTATCTTTTAAAATTGAATAGTTATTTATATAAAAATAGACTTGAAACAATAATTTAAAAATCATTAAAATATTAATGGATACAATATTATCTTTATTCTTTAAAGAATTACTTTCATAATTGTGGAAATTTTATATATTTTATAGCTACACAAAATATTTAAGAATATTATTTCTTATAAAATATATTTTAACTAATGGTATAGATTAAAATCTTGTTATTAATCGAAATGCTATTTTTAATTATTCCTAGATAATTATAAATTACATATTGAACCTCATCATTATTATATTTAATATCATTTCTAAAATATTTAAACATACATATATAATTCTTCTAATGGAATCAAAATGTAAATAATTACTTTGTAAACTTAATACTTATTAAAACCCTATAATTCTATCAAAACCCTAATCCTTGTTTGAACGTTAATCTTATTATTAACCTTAATCTTGTAATATATATATATGTTTAGGTGTCTTGTAATGGAATACGTTGGATTATCAGTTAATCTTTATTATCATCTTGTAATGCATATATCAAAGTGAGTTTTCCTTGCCCTTTTTTACATTTTCACACTATTTTGGGGTGAAATATGATACTTATGCATCATATATTTATAAACGTTTGAGACTTATAAAGCACTTGCAATTCATCTTATTATTTTATCATGATTATTTGTGTGTTGTAAGTGTTTATATGAGATACATAGTTTGTTTACAATCATTAACTATTGCTAGCCTGGCGACGTATTAGATCTTTGGGCCTGACAAGCCTATTGGTGCTAAAGTCGATGTATTGCCGACTACTAGGAGCCGTATGCTTGTGCACTAGGGAACCAAATACACTTAGCCAATCTTATATACTTGTAATCAAGTCGAGGTTTGGTTGTAACGATATGTGTTCTATAACCTTACTAGCTTATAACCTATGACATGAATTACTACTTGTAATCTTTTCATATTATGTATGAAAACTTAGAAACTCACCAACTATTTTTAGTTGACCTTTATTTTAAACATGTTTCAGGAAAACCCCTAAGTTTGAAGTGAACTTATGTTGCTGGCATAATCTAGGACTTATACCTAGTTAATAAAATCAATTGATCATACTGTGTTATGTCATGTTGAAACTTATTTCATTATTGAGACTTATGCTTGTAATGTACCTTTCAAACTTATGAATAATATATATTTGGATTTAATAATAGCGTTATGTGGCTGTGAACAATCGTAACCCTCACATCTCGACGATTCCGCCGTCAAGGTTGGGGTGTGACAGGTATCATACAGGGAACTGTATGACAGTGGTTTGTTACAACTGCAAAAAGAAAGGGCACATCTCCCGAGACTGCAAAAACCCTACCAACCCTAAAAAAGTCTGTTTTTAGTGTGGAAGTGAAAATCATTTTTGTAATGAATGTCCACAACGAAAATGCAAAGCCCCAATTAATCAGAACAACCCCCGTGGAAGAGCTTTCGTGATACAAGCTGATGAAGCTCGTCATGAACCGGAAGTGGTAACGGGTATGTTCCTTATCAATAACCAGTACGCAAAAGTATTATTTGATACAGGAGCAACTCGTAGTTTTGTTTCAAACATCTTTAGACCATCACTTAGTTTAATATCCAATAAATTAAGTGATAACTACGTGATAGAATTAGCTGATGGTGAAATAGTAGAAGCTGATGAAATCATTCCTAACTGCATTTTGAATTTAGATGGATATTATTTTGATATAAATCTAATTCCTATTAAATTAGGAGGATTTGATGTTGTAGTAGAAATAGATTGGCTGAGTAAGACTCATGCTGAAATCATTTGTGATAAGAAAATGATAAAAATTCCTTTGATTAAGGAAGACAAAATTCTCTGTATATACGGTGATAGACCAAATGATATTGTGAAATTGATTTCTTGTGAAAAAGCACAAAAATGCTTAAATAAGAAATGTTTAGCTTTCTTAGCTCACATAGTTGATGCAAAACTTGATAAGGTAAATTTGGAAAGTGTTCCTATTATAAATGAATACCCGGATGTTTTTCCTGATGAATTACCTGGATTACCACCCCCTCGTCAAGTAGAGTTTAAAATAGAGTTAATACCAGGAACAGCCCCTATTGCTAAAGCACCCTATCATTTAGCACCAACTGAAATGAAAGAACTCATGACTCAATTACAGGAATTATTAGATAAGGGATTTGTACGTCTTAGTGTATCACCTTGGGGAGCACCAGTTCTCTTTGTTAAAAAGAAAGATGGAACTTTTAGGATGTGTATTGATTATAGGGAACTCAATAAGGTTACTATAAAGAATAGATATCCTCTCCCTAGGATTGATGATTTATTTGATCAATTACAAGGATCTAGCTATTTTTCTAAAATAGATTTAAGATCTGGATATCATCAATTAAGAGTACAGGATGACGATGTTTCTAAAACTGCATTTAGAACCAGGTACGGGCACTATGAATTTCTTGTAATGCCATTTGGGTTAACCAATGCTCCAGTAGTATTTATGGATTTAATGAATAGGGTATGTAAGCCTTATTTAGATAAGTTTGTTATAGCCTTCATAGATGCCATTCTGATCTATTCTAAGAATAAGGAAGACCACGAACAACACCTGAGGTTAACTTTTAAATTGCTATAAAAGGAAAAGTTATATGCAAAGTTCTCAAAATATGAATTTTGGAAAAGAGAAGTACAATTTCTCGGACACATAGTTAACCAAAATTGAATACAGGTTGATCGGCAAAGATTGAGGCAGTTAAGAAATGAGAAGTTCCGAAAACCCAACTGAAATACGATAATTCTTAGGTTTAGCAGGGTATTACAGAAGATTTATAGAAAACTTCTCAAGAATAGCTCAACCATTAACAGAATTGACCCAAAAAAATAGAAAATATATATGGGAAGAAAAACAGAACGAAGCTTTTGAACTCCTCAAAAGCAAGTTATGTAGTGCACCCATATTAGCTTTACCAGAAGGGACAAATAATTTTATAGTATACTGTGATGTATCACGCCAAGGTTTTGGATGTGTTTTAATGCAGAAAGACAAGGTAATTGCATATGCATCCAGATAACTTAGAGGTAGTGAAAAGAATTATACCACCCATGATCTGGAATTAGGAGCTTTAGTATTTGCACAGAAAATTTGGAGACATTATCTGTATAGGACTAAGTGTATAATATATACAGATCATAAAAGTATGCAACATATCTTTGATCAAAAGATGTTAAATATGAGGCAAAGAAGATGGGTAGAATTACTAAGTGATTACGACTGTGAAATCAAGTATCATCCCGGTAAAGCAAATGTAGTTGCTGATGCTCTAAGTAAGAAAGAAAGAACTAAGCCATTACGGGTACGTGCTATGAGAATGGAACTACGTTCAGACCTGTTAAATCAAATTCTGGAAGCTCAACAAAAAGATGTGTTAAAGCTAAAAGGACAATTAAAAGAATAAAAGAAGAAGCAGATGGAATTCTGAGATTTAAAGGAAGAATTTGGATACCTGACAATAGCATGATTAGAACAGTTGTTCTGCAAGAAGCTCATAAGTCAAGATATTCTGTACATCCAGGAAATAATAAAATGTACAAAGACTTGAAAAGCCAATACTGGTGGCCAGGCATGAAAAGATCAGTTGGAGAGTTTGTGAAACAATGTGATGTCTGTTCAAGAATAAAAGCTGAATATCAAAACCTTCTGAATACCTGCAGCAACCATAGATTCCAGAATGGAAATGGGATCAAATTACAATGGACTTCATAACTAAGCTGCCAAGAACCAGGAATGGATACGATACAATTTGGGTTATAGTGGATAGACTAACTAAGTCAGCTCATTTCTTACCTATACGAGAAGATTATAAGATTGAGAGGTTAGCAAGAATTTACATTAAAGAAATTGTGTCCAGACATGGAATACCTGTATCTATTATATCAGATAGAGATAGTAGATTTACTTCCAGGTTCTGGCAGACATTACAAAAAGCATTAGGAACCCAAGTGAATCTAAGTACAGCTTATCATCCACAGACAAATGGACAGAGTGAAAGAACAATACAAACCCTAGAAGATATGTTAAGGGCTTGTGTTATAGATTTTGGTGGAAATTGGGATAGTCACTTACCACTAATAGAATTTTTATACAATAACAGTTATCACTCTAGCATTGGGTTAGCACCATTTGAAGCGTTATACGGAAGAAAGTGTAGATCACCCTTATGTGGAATGAAATAGGTGTTAGACAACTCACAGGTCCTGAATTAATCCAAGAAACTACAGACAAATCATTGAGATTAAAAACAGATTGAAAGCAGCTCGTGATTGACAGAAGAGTTATGCAGACAAACGAAGGAAACCATTGGAATTTCAAATTAGAGAAAGGGTCTATCTGAAGATATCTCCCTCTAAAGGAATCTTTCGGTTTGGAAAATCCAGTAAGCTAAACCCTAGGTATATTGGTCCGTTTAAGATCATTGATAGAATTGGTCCTGTGGCATATAAGTTGGAATTACCTCAAGAATTAAGTGAAGTACATAACACTTTTCATGTGTCCAACCTCAAGAAATGCCTAACTAATGAAACCTTAGAGGTACCAATTCAAGAAGTCAAAATAGATAGGAAACTTCATTTTGTGGAAGAACCAGTAGCCATTATAGATAAGGAGATAAAGAAGTTAAGAAGAAATAGAATTCCCATAGTGAAAGTTAAATGGAATGCAAAGAGAGGACCAGAATACATATGGAAAAGAGAAGATGAGATCAAGAAGAAATACCCCCACTTATTCAGAGGTAATAATCAGTTAAGTTTTTCCAAAATTTAAGAAGTCACACTCCAAGGAATTTCGGGACGAAATGCTTTTAACAGGGGGAGAATGTGACAACCCCAAATAAATAGACAATTTTATTTATATTACGACTAAATAAATTATATTATTATGACCAGTATATATATATGTAATGTACGTATGCATGCATGCATGCATGCATATATATTAGAAAACTTACGTATGCATGCATGTATATATATATCAGAAATTCACATATGCATATATATTGAGAACTATTTACGTATGCATGTGTACATATATATGAGGGTTCATATGCATGTTTACATGCATGAATAAGGCATGCTTTTGCATTTCTAAAAATGCATGTACATAGATATATTCTGCATGTATATATATATATATACATATATATACCCATAATTTAAACTTATGATTACTACATATATGTATTATAAACAAGCATGGATACATGTTTGCAAAAATTTACTTGTGTATGTATTAATACATATCTATAAAATACATCCATATATATATATACATATTAAGAGGATTAAAACCAAAACAAACACAACCAAATCAAACCTTCAAAACACTAATTAAAAACTAAGATTAACGTTAAGCTAAAAACACCAAACCACCCTCCCAAACCCTCGGCTCTTAACCATGCTCAAACCACCACCACACCACCCTAATCATTAGGGAATATGTGGCATTCTCTCGGTAATTTCTTGGCCACCAAGATCACCACAAACCGCCACCACATATCCCTCATTATTTCAGGACTAAGGTGGCAATCTCTAAAGCCATCTTGGCTGCTATGGTGCCACCTAGAAGGGCTATGGTTTGACTCACCTAAGCTAGGTGTGAACATCATAATGGCAACCAAATTCCTTGTGCACCATAAGAAGTCTCGGGACTTCTTGCAAACACCAAACACCACAACCAACATCACTTCCAAACTCCCTTTCATCTCTCTCTCGGTCCCGATCTCCATCACCTTCAACCACATCCATCGACCAACACCACCTTTGCCCTTCTCCTCTCGGCTCTCACAACAACAATCAACAACCATACCACTATCACCATCTTTTAACATCACCACAACCGTAACCATCACCATTCACCACTCACATCTCTCGGATTTCATACAACATCTTCAAGGTCATCGTTATCATCATCATCAGCCTTCCTCATCTCATTTATACAAGGTTTAGATCCTTCTAAACATGTTTTTATACAAAAAGTTACATATGTGTTATAAACACATATAAATTGTTTTGGTATATGTATATGTACCAAAACTAACCTTAATAAATCTTGAAACCTTAATATCTATCAAGAACAGTAATAAAATCAGAAAAAACTTGATAAAAGATGTATTTTTGAATTTATGAGAATTTAATCTTGAAATATTAAAAAATTAAGTAAAAATACTAAATAAATTGAGATTGTGGGAATAAACATTGGAAATCTTAAATTTTCAGTAAAAATATAGTTAGTAAAATAATTTATACAAATTATTTAAAATAGAGAAAATACTCAAAAATACAAATAATTCTAGAAAATTCTGATAAATTCACAGAATGGTCCTTTTGAAGTATAAAGGTCTCTAGAATTATTTCAGAATTTATTTCCTTATTATACTTGAGATATGAATTTTTATGTGTTCTGCAGTAGAAAAATGGAAATAAATACTTAATGTATATAATAAATTCTGAGAAAAATCATGGATGCAATGTTAAATCTGAATCTACAGAATATATAAGTTTCATAATTTTTAAAGTTATATAACTATATTGCTAAATATTGATATTATTGTAAAATTTACAGAAACTGGTCTGCTATGAATTAGACTTTGATAAATTTATAGGATGTTCTATTTTATATATGATACTTTCTGTAAAATTTTAGGAATTTATGGACTACAGAAACTATTCTTACTAAATTTTGGGAATATTATAGAAATTATAGAAAACAATCTGTTAGGACTTGGATATCTAGAAAATTATGGGAAGATCTAAACTAACGAAATAACATTCTGTAAATTTTTCGTAATTTTTGAGTAACCGTAGCTATTTTTGGTGATTTTTGGAGACTATGGAATAATTATAATTATTTATGTGTAATAAAATAAATGTTGAGAATTTTATGATAAAAGTATTTGACTGTTTTATAGTTGAATTTTCAAAAGTCAATAAAATCTGAGGTTCTAAAAATTTTAAAGAAATTTATGTCTAATTTTATGAATTATTTTATAGGTTCCAATTTGGAGACACGGTGAGACTCATAGTCCATTTTTGACCTTTTGGTATTTGTAAAGTTTTTGGGGGGGAAAAAGCATACTGGTTATGTTGATGCATTATTATGTTGATGCATTATTTTTGAAAATATTTTGAAAATATTTGAAAATATTTTGAAAATATTTTGACCTTTTAGTAGCGCTACTTAGGAGAATATTTGCACCAACGGGATGAGTGTTGTGATGCTATTTTTCTACACCTAACCGAATGAGGGTTAAGATATAATATTATCTGATTTTGTGAATTATTTCGTGACAGTATGATTATGTATGTGATCAGGTTTGGTTGTAATTGGTGCATCAACAAAATATTTTGTCTGGAAATAAACCTATGATCTCACCAACTTTATGTTGACTATTTGAGTATGTCTTTTTTAGGGAATGATGCCTAGCATGTTTTAATTTAGTTTTGATGTCCATAATGGCTGTGGTGAAATAGTTGGAAAAGTTTGTTTGACCATAACTGTCAACATTGTTGACTACAGCGTGTATATGGACGCGCACTTTCATCGCCTCTGAAGACATGCTATAGTTTAATAATGTTGTAAAAAGATTATATCAAATTTTGAAAACCTATGTTATATGATGTAATCTCGGCAATTATGAATAAATACATGTCTTATTTTATGTTTATATGTGTGTATGCATATTGTATTTACTACACTCTAAACAATGCACTCTGAACAAACGAGTCACACCCGAACAGCATTTCACGCTTCCGCCGGGATGTGACAAGGTGACTTAATCCCAATTACCTTTGAGGAGATGTGTAAGTTGACCATAATTTTGCACTCATCCCGGAAATCCCCAGGTAAGCATAACAGGTCACGCAATGAGATTTATACGAAATGCTTGCCTTAGCCCGAGGGCCTTTTGCCAAGAAATCCAGAATACAGGTGTTTATGAGTCACACACTTCCCTAATGCTATCAGAATTAAAATCTCGATGAGATTTTCATGATTTAGACATATCGTCTAATAAATTTTCCCCACTCGATAGGATGCGTAGGTTTCCACACGTAGTCGAGAAGAAGATTTAGAAAGTATTAGACGCGATAAAGCTTAAAAGCATAAGAAGAGGATTAGGAAGTTGGGGTTACAAGGTTCAAGGCATAATCCTAAGGCACTGTTTATAAATATAAACAAATAGCACGTAAAATATTTAGCACGTAACAAGGAACATATAAGATAAACATATAAGCAAGTTTACAAGATCATAACGAGCTTTCATCAAAGGGTCCCTAGGTTACCCATAGTCTAGGCCACCATTTCTAATAACCTACATCCCTATGGTTATGGGCTCTGATACCAATCTGTCACACTCCAACCTTAACGGCGAAAACGTTGAGATGTGAGAGTTGAGATTGTTCATGCCACACAACGCTAATTTAAAATGACAATATTATTACTTTACAAGATTCAAGACATACAATACGGAGATACATGAGTTTCAAGTAAAACATGAATAGAAGCACAAATAACGTCATGTGACAAGTATGTCTATTTATTTTATCTCACTAAGTCCAGGTCCTAGATGAAATCAAGTCTTCAAGAACACTTAAGCAGTAAAAAGTCCTGAAACATGTTAAAAATAAAAGGGGCAATATAAATTTGGTGAGATTTTCATAGTTTTCATATATACATATATAAAAGATGGCAATTCATGTCATAAGTTAGTGAGCAAAGTAACTAGGGATGTATGACAAATGTAACAATCAAACCTTGACAGTTTACAAGATTACACGTTTACAAGATTATACGATTAGCTGGATTAACCAAGCAGGCTTGTCAGACCCATAGATCTATGACGTTGCCAAGCTAGCAATAATTAATGATTGTACATATAATAGTCATCACATGGTAATTACTAAAGTTCAACTAACCACAACAAACTAGGTGAATTGCCCAAGTGTTTACAAGTTTCAAATGAGTTTACAAGTGCAATGATCATAAGATTAACATGTTTCACCCCAAAGTGTAAAAATAAGCAAAATGGGTACAGAAATACTCACATGATCAATAAATATATAATTGATGATTAATAAGAAAATAATAGTCGACGTTCCAACGCAAATCGTCACAAGGCACCTAAATATATATATTTACAAGATTTAAGTTGAATAATAAGTTTAACGAATTAACGAGTACAAGAGGTCAATTTGGGTATTTGGGCATTCTTATAAGTACTTTAAATACAAAAATATATTCTTTATATGTTTAAATATAGAGAATGTGAAATTGAATCGTTTATAATAATTAATAAAGTTTAAATATAATATTTGAGTAATTGTTTGAAATAATCATGATTTAAACAATATTAAGTGAAAAGAAACGTTTAGACCAATAATTTATTAATTATTATTTAATATCCATTTTTAAGAAATTATTCAAAAACAATCTTTGTTAAAATGTTGTATTACAAACATATTTATTTAGTTAAACTTAGAAAAATTACCGAAAATATTTAGTGACCTTTAAAAATATTTAAAGTTTATAAAAATAATTTGTATATTTATTAAAAGATTTTTGTAGTTTATTTATGGCTAAATGCCTTTTTAAAAAAAATACATGAGGGTGCCCGGGTTTGAACCCGGGACCTCATGATTGTGGGGGTAAAGTCCTAACCAGTGAACCAGAGTCGTGGCCTTGGTATCATTTGGTTTTAAAATATTATAAACCCAGTTTAATGAATTTCTCCCAAATCCTAAGAACCCTAAATTCAATTGGATCCAAATCAACCCTAAATTGATTATGTTAATGAAATTAACCTTGAGGTTTTTAATCCCAAGTAAAACCGAGTGTAATGATGTGTGAAACTTACGTGTTCGAGTTCGAATCAATAGCCTTAGATTGTAGAACAAGTCGTGGATAGGTCGTGAAGGGTTCCGGTTGCAATCGATAACATAATCAAATTACTTGCACAGGAAGCTTCCACAGGACTCTATGATTAAAAGCCCTCTAAGAATTAAGGTTCAAAATGTCGAAATGGGGATGCTCGAGTATGTTGCAAGTCCGTGACGAAGATGATAATCGAATTGATTTGTTTGTGTGTTTTTAGGTGAAATTGAGAGTTGTGAACGTTTAGGATTACTTAGATGATTGTTTAGGTTAGTTTAATTAGATTATTATTAGGTTTTAATGCTCGAACGGCTACGGAGTTTAAGGCATCGGTTATGCTCTCGACTGAGCTTTGTAACCGATGTTTTAACTTGATTAATTGACGTATACAGGTTCGAATCATGTTCTAAAAGGGCTTGGGAACGGTTTGGATCAAAAAACGATGGATTTTGATGTTTTGGGGTGATCGGAGGGTCGCCAGAGGTTGGCCGGGAAGTCGGCCGGAAAAACGGGCGGTGGGAGGGTTTTTGGTTTGGGTTTTTACAACTTTACACAAATGACCCTTGTAGTTTTTATTCTTATTATTTCATGCACAAATTTTATAACCCAAGTTTCTAATTGACACTAAGGCCCCTTGAACCTAATTAATCTTTAAGTTTTAACTATTTTAACTTATCAATTATTCAACTTTTATAAATTAATACTTCTATCATTATTATATTATTATTATTATTATTATTATTATTATTAACTTTATTATTATTATTATCGGTATTATTACTATTATCTATTATTATAATCAATTTATTAAATGAACTATTAACTTTCAAACTAATAAACGAACATAAGCAAACCATAAGTTTCACATTTGGCAACAATGGTCCATACCAGAATTTAACGAAGCTAGCTTTTAGTTAACCAAAAATTTCATGATGTTACAAGTGGATTATTTATAGGATCCGCTAATAACTCCGGTTGTGAAAAAAAATATATCTTCATAAACTTTATACTCGAAATGATAGAGAGGCGGATCCTCTTTTTCATAAAAAACCTCATTTTTTTCGTTTTCATAATGACATGCTTAACATCACTATAACTCTCGTCATCCACAGGAATATCATTTAAATCATAAATAAACTTTTCAATGTCGTTTGTAAATTTTAATTTTTTTTCGTGGAATGCAGAGCTACTACTAACACCGGATTTTTTTCACTGACGAATAACATAAAAATTTCATTTTGACCATTAAGAGCAACATTCATAAAATACAATAAATCTTTATCATCAGACATATCGATAAAATGAGTATTAGTAGACATTTTATACGATAACCGTATATAACTTTGATTTCTCAGTTTGAAGGAATAATATCCTTTAATTTATCAAACGTTATATTACTAGATAAATTAAGAACATGTCTAACACATTTACCTTTTAATGATAGATATTCTTCAATACCGTTTACAAAATGTCATTTACCACCACTGCTTAGTATGATATTAACTTATATTTTATAAAGTTTCAGAAAATTTTAAGAAAAAGTAACATGAAGGTTGAGAAGAATGTAAGATTTTATAAATTTGTTAAGTGTAAACATTGTATTATATAGGGAAAAATAAAATTAAATTAAACTTTTAAGTATTTAAAAAACAATAAGTAATTAAAAATTTTGGATTTTTTTGGTCAAAAAATATATATATTTTTTAATATTATGGGCGAGGGGGGTATTTTTGTAATTTCGGGCGAGGGATTCTCATAATCCCTCGCTGATTCAACGAGCGATCAAGCCACGTCAGCGAGGGGGTACACGTGGGCGAGGGATTATCCGAGATCCTCGTCGGGCACGCTTTTCTGGGCGAATGATTCCCATAATCCCTCGCCACGTCAGCGAGGGATGACACGTGGCAGGCTACGATTGGTTGTTTTATTTGATAAATTTCATTTTAACCGGTTATTTTAGTAATTCGATTTGATCAAATGGTCATTTTCATAATTTTCCATAAAGAAAATTAAAGTTATAACGATCAACGGTCGTCTACATGCGCCACTTCTCTCCTGTAACATTTCCTGTAGACTAGTTGACTCTGATCTTCATCATTAATAAAAAAGAGAAATGGTCCATTTTTCCAACACCCTACTTTAGTCAATTTGTGGAAACTACAACAATTTCAATGAATGTGTTCATCAATTTTATAGAAAACACCCCTTTAAAATTCCACATGATCCCTAATTCAAATCAAACGTAGACCCATTTCATCTTTCAAAAGGAAGAAACATCATTATATTTTTGAACGACAAATTATTCCTACTCTTGCTCTTAAACTACTACAATCTATTTTACGTTATGTCCGGATGTAAACCTAAACTATATGTATGAGGTATAACTAGAAGTATCCTCTTGACAGTGTGATTCTCTTACATATTTGCATATTTGTAGTTATGTTTTTTCGCGAAGACGCTCAATCCACCACAACCTTAGAGTGGCCACAACCATGCCGCCAGCTAACGTTTTCAGAGATTCAGCTAGCAACCCAAAACTTCAATGAGTCGTTGGTGATCGGGCGTGGAGGTTTTGGGAAAGTTTACAAAGGAACCATAGTTAGTGAGGGTAGGCTTTTAGTTGTTGCAATCAAGAGGTTGGATTCAACTTCTAACCAAGGTGCAGTAGAGTTTTGGGTTGAAGTTAATATGCTATCTAATTTAAGACACTGTCATCTGGTGTCTTTGATTGGTTATTGTATTGACGGACAAGAGATGATTCTTGTTTATGAGTATATGCCTCTCGGAACGCTTGAAGATCATCTCCACAAACTTAAAAATCCTCTATCTTGGAATCTAAGGCTTAAGATATGTATAGGGGCTGCTCGGGGGTTAGATTATCTTCACACTGGTACGGGTATTAAGCAAGGTGTTATTCATCGTGACGTGAAGAGTTCTAATATATTGTTGCATGATAGTTGGGCAGCTAAGATTTCGGATTTTGGGTTGTCTAAAGTAGGTCCAACGAATCAACGGTCAACATATGTAAACACTTTTGTTAAAGGTACATTTGGATATCTAGATCCTGATTACTTTCAAACGGGTAGGCTGACGAGAAAGTCTGATGTGTATGCCTTTGGGGTTGTGCTATTTGAAGTCGTGTGTGGAAAACGAGCGGTAGATAGAAGTCTTGATGAGGAGCAATGGGGTTTGGCAAGATGGGCGCAAGATTCGATCAAAGAAGGTAGGCTAAAACAAATAGTTGATCCTAATATAAAGGGGAGAATATCTCCTAAATGTTTAAAGGAGTTTGCATCGCTTGCGGATCGTTGTTTGCATAGCCATCCAAAGCAACGTCCTACGATTGCTGAGGTCGTGGTCAGTCTTCAGTCAATACTAGCTTTAGAAGAGACAATCAATAACACGTTGCGCCCGACGGGCATCACCATATTTGGTAAAAAGATGCCAATGTTTCTACCTCCACCCTATGGGAAAAACTATGGTATGATATGCTCTTTCTGTTTTCATTGTTTGTTTTCATGTAGGCTTATTTACCGAATGATATATAGTATATTTTTGTGGGGTTCATTTCTAAGAGTGTGTTCTTCGTTAAACTTGTAGACGTAGATAGAAGCTTAAAACCCTTAGAGTTGCGGTTTGATTCAGATGGAAGTGTGACTAGAAAGTTATACAGATTTGATTTTCTCACTATCAGCATTGCAACCGAAAACTTCTGTGAAGCTAATAAAATCTGGCAAGATCAAAATGAGTCCATGTATAAGGTATTCACATATCTAACCTAATGACATAATTTTTCGGTTTTCTGAAGGCTGTTTATAAGTCTTTATGTTATTCTTTTACAGGGGCAGCTACAGAATGGACAAAGAATAGCCATTAAAAAACTATGTGTTACTATTCAGGAACATATTTATAACAAGTTACACGTGAAGCTTGAACATGAGAATTTGATTCAGCCGCTCGGATATTGCTTCGAACAAACATCTAGTTTCTTCGTCTTTGATTTTGCGTTGTACAAAAGTCTGGATCACTTCATATTTGGTATAAATTTGCATATTGAAATGTACAAATTATGCTTAAGAGTGAGGTTATCACGAGAACTGTCAAATAATTAGGAACCGAAGGAAGCACTTTTTGGCTTTAGATCATATTTAAACGGATGGTTGAGATCTGACTATTATGTATCTTCCATTTCGTCAATCACGAACGTCCCCTCCTTTTCGTCTGCTCCATGATCTAAGGCTTAAAAATGGTTCCTTTAGTTCCTGATCATTATTTAGCGGTTGTGAGAGTTGTCTGCTTGGAATTAACTTTTCGACTAACATATATTTTGTCATATATGTTTGTAGATCCGTTTATGAGTACTCTTTTGGACTGGAACAAACGCCACAAAATAATCCTGGGTGTGGCCAATGCACTTCTTTACCTTCACACGCATGCTCCTATTCGGATTCTACATGCTGACGTCAGACCCGAGAACATTCTTTTTGATGAAAGCATGAACCACAAACTGTCATATGTCAATTCGGAAATATATTTAGCAATCAATGGGACTGATTGTATTGATGTGGATAAACTATGTGGCACCATGCAAGTACAAAACTACTTTCTTAAATTGCATATGTTTATAAAACTTTTGTATGTATATGTTTCTTATGTGGTCTGTTTTTATTTTTCGAATGCTGAAAATTTATATGTTTTGAACCAACAGGGGATACATGGCCCCGGAGCATACGATAGAAGCTCGTCTCTCAACCAAGAGTGATGTCTTTGGCTTTGGTTTGTTGGTTTTAGAAACTATTAGCGGTCAAAGAAACTACAAGCACTTTCCAATGACCGATGAAAACTTTGTACAGTATGTAAGTTTTTGACTAATGAGTTGATCATTATCACTTTGTTGGTCTTGTGTATATGATCATATCAATGATTGTGTCTCTGTTGAACTGTTGTAGGTTTGGAAGAATTGGTTAACAGGAAAGAATTCATATATAAGTGACCCAACAATTGATGTTGACTCGAGTGTTATATCAAGGTTCATTCAGATTGGATTGTTGTGTGTTCAAGCAGATGAAGCTGATAGACCAACGATGGATGAGGTTGTGGGCATGCTGCGTAACAGTTCGTCTCAACATCTTCCTCTTCCTAAAAATCCAGTGTCATCATGGATGGTAGAAGAGGTTTCAGTTTATACAAATCTCGGGGCTGACAGCTATGATTCTGCGGCGGTTGAGGAGTTTGCGTCTGAGCTAAGCCCTCGATAGTTTCATGCAGATACTTATGATGGGGACAACGACAAGCCGAATGTAGATGGACTGTTTGTGTGTGTGTAGAAAAAAAAGCACTAAGGATTATTAGAAAGGTTTCTCCACATGCCGGATACACCACCCGGAAAATAGCTACTTTTATAGGGTTGTCTAAATAAAATGTTTGTGCAGTTGATCTGACCTTACCACCTTTAAAGAATGATGAGTAATTTGTCTTTTCTAGGATTGAAAATGAAACAGAATAAGCTCTTTACAAATTTTGCAACATAACAATGGCAATCCTTATGACCCATATCAAATCAATCGCTCACAATAATACATCATGAGCATTATGAGCATAACAGACAAAGATTACCTGTGTAACTCGAAAAAAAAAAAAAAAAACATATCTTTACTTGTATAAAAAAGAAGGAAAAAAACTGATAAAAACATCGATTTTACAGTGTTCTCTTCAACGCAGTATATTCTCTTTGCATTCCCACAACTATAAAAACATGGAAACACTCTCTGTGTTTGCCAATAGTTCCCAAGGAGATGAAATTGCACCCCCATGGAAGGGTCTGTGACATGTGAAACCTAGGTAACAGTTTTTTCATAGATGCTTTGTTTGTAGTTTTGATGGCCCTCCGGGAAATAGCTTCATTATCCATCCTAAAACTCTTTCCACGACCTACACCGATTATAGAAACAATAATAACACGAGGTTATAAATATACGGCAATGCGGTCCGATGCAAATAGAGCTGGCAAAATGAACGGGTTAGCAAATTGGATAGCGGGTAAACTTCTTGGTTCAGGTTGGATTGTGTTGACCCAAGACATGTTGTTAAGGAACTTATTTGAGAGTCAAAATGATTACATGAGTTATATTATTTCATAATCTATTACATTTTAATTAAATTACTTAGGAGAATTTTTATCCACTAAAACTACACTTTGGGGGTGTTTGACAAGTTTCTTTTAAAGCTAAATAGTATGACTTTGACCCATTAGATATAAATTATATACTAAATCAACCCATTCACAAGTGGGTGTTTGACAAGTTTCTTTTAAAGCTAAATTACTTAGGAGAATTTTTATCCACTAAAACTACACTTTGGGGGTGTTTGACAAGTTTCTTTTAAAGCTAAATAGTATGACTTTGACCCATTAGATATAAATTATATACTAAATCAACCCATTCACAAGTGGGTCAAAATTGCCAACTTTAAAACTAACCAACAATATAATATTATCATTAAGAGCAGTCTTTTTGTACCTCGTCACCTTCATCAGCATAGGGAGTACTATCAACCACGGTACGAGGACCAGGACCAGGCATTCTTTGTGGCGTAATATCACTCATCATACTCTGAGAAGTCAACAACTCTAATCTTTGCGTTTGAACTTCAAGTTTCTGGGATAGTTCCTTGTTCAAATCCTTCATAAAGCAAAGGAATATTAAATTAATGTTTTACAGAGTGTCATATGCAACTATAATGATAAAACTATAATGCTTGTATCGCGTATCTGATTCTCTACACCATACCTTCAACTTGGAACTTAAAGATGATTCAGTTGACAAAGCTTGCATCAATTGTTCTTTTTCCAAAGCTAACTGAAACCAGACAAACATAAAAATATTTATATATCAAGAAGTTATCAGCGGGATCACAAGCAATTCATAAAATCTTATTATAAAAACACAGAAACTACCTCAGAAATAAGTGT
The DNA here is from genome assembly GCA_024085815.1 of Flaveria linearis. Classification (NCBI taxonomy): domain Eukaryota; kingdom Viridiplantae; phylum Streptophyta; class Magnoliopsida; order Asterales; family Asteraceae; genus Flaveria; species Flaveria linearis. The sequence goes on from CM044015.1 coordinate 10,025,371, forward strand.
GTTTATATTTTGGATCATATTTATCTGATCTGGAGGTATGCTTGAAGATGAAACTTCAAGACCAAGATTCCTACTTAGTGACGGCAAGAAAGCATCACTTTCACCACGAGTAGCTTGTGTTGAAAGGTTTGTGGGACCAAGTAACGCATCTTCACTGTCATCAACTGCATCAAGAAAAATATCAAAAATGTAAATAGAATAAAAACTACGCACAATGTAGAAGTTGATGCTTCCTTTCAACTGCATCAAGAAAAATATCAAAATTGTGTTGAAAGGTTTGTGGGACCAAGGAATTTGTTTTTTGTATTATGACATAATCACATACCAAGATCATCTGTAGAAGTTGATGCTTCCTTTCTACTAGTTGAATTCTTCTTAATATCCACTGAATTCCCCCAGCTACGGGAGCTTTCCGCAGCTTAGATTGCATGAGTTTTTTCTCTGTTCAAAAAGTATTTTTGCATTTACACAAAATCATCAGAATGTAATTATGTAAAAAGAATGACATCCAAAAGTCAAACCAACATATCAATTAGTAAGTAGTCAGCGAGTCAATTCTAGTACCAAGGTCAATTTCTCATGTGACCAGCAGCAAAAATACAAAAAGTCAACCATTATCAGGTGTCAAATTGAAGGTGAATCTCAGTCACATTGTGAGAAATCTACCACACTACAATTACTATACTAGTTTGTTTGTTTGTTTGTTTGTTTGTTACTATACTTGATTTGTTCATGTATTTTTCTATACTTTCTAGAAAAATATATTTTCCTGAGCCGGAGGTCTCTTTGGGAGAAGCCTCTTTATCCCCTGGGATAGAGGTAAGGTTTTCCCTCATCTCACCCTTCTCAGGCCCTGCTGCATAAGTTGGATTTCTACTCAGCATGTTTGTTTGTCGTCATCTGTTTCATTGATGAAAAAATTTTCAATAAACCATATTACTGTATATATAGATACCTTCTTGTAAAGCATCAATAGTAGACTGCAGATCTTGGCGATCCTTTTCCATGCTAGATATTTTTCTCCTGAACATATTATAAATGCAAATTATCAACCATAAAATGACATAGGAGTACGACTAGGACAAGTTCAGGATCAGACAACCTTGCTTTCTATAGTAATTTAAACAATTACTATGTCATAATTCTTTGTTCAACTAATATGTAGGCCCTACTTGAAATATATAGAAGACTAATATAACAATAACTGAGTAGTACTTTAAAGCCATAAGCTCAGACCGTACTTATGTGAGGACAATTCAGCTTCCAGATTTTCCAATTGTCTCTCCAGTTTTAGCTCATTAGACCTTAGTCTGAGTGCCTACAAAAAAAGGTGCCTATAAATAACTACCATAAAAGAAATAATATAGTCAAGTCAGAGAATAACACCGCATTGTTCTTAATTAACTTAATGAATTCTATGAAGAATAAATAATATTCAGTTAGAAAGACAGTTCAAGGGTCCTAAAGTGGCACAAAGCATTTTTTTAATGCACAAAACATCCTCACTCTCTTTATGCGGAACACTTGAATTATAGCTGAAATTATATAATTTTGTAATTATATTTGACATGCTAATTATTAATGAAAAAGCTGAAACAGTCTGGATAAAACCGGTTTGTGGTTAACCCAACTTGACCAGACCAATTTCAACTTGCACCAAAAAGTTACCCCTTTTAACCAGTTTCCCGACCTGTAATTTTTCACCTTTAAAAGTATGTTCATAAGCTACCATGGGCATGTAGTACCTTTTCTTCTAATCCAATAACCTCAGAAGCCAGCAACTTGGCACGTTCATCAGCTGCACTACATTCTAACTGGGCATTTCCATACTCGGTCCTCACAGCCTCAAGTTCTACCTAGTCACATAAAAAGTAAAGAAATCATCAACGGAAATATCAACAAACATGCGCGAAAACAGTAAAAAAAATTAAGATCGGACAGTTAATGCCACACAATCGCTACTGGTAATCGTTTTTAATAAAAACATACCAGCTGCGCATTTATTTCACGCTGCAAGCTCTCTATATCAGCCTTTAATTGGTTGACGACAGCTCCCTGCAAAGAAAAAAGAAAAAACAAACATTAAAGAGACAAAAAAAAAGAAATGAATATTAATTAACTTTCCAAAAATAAGACACGCTTACAAATTGGAAAAAATAGTTTCCTACCTGTTGGTTATAACTATCGGTTAGCGCTGAGTTTTCGGTGGCTAAAGACTCAGCTAGAGCTCGAGAAGCCTCAAGAGCTCGTTGCAAAGAGAACTTTTCTTGTGTAAGATCTTCAATATGCTGCTCAAGATATAAGAGAAAAGTAAGGAATAGCAAAACGTATATAGAATGCAGCTTCAGGACATTTGGCAAGTAAATAAACTATCAATTAATGTAAAACATAATAAACTATGGGTATGTGGTAGGAGGCGTTTAAATATTTTTTAAGAAAACGTAGACAAATAAACATCATGAACGTATTAAACTAATAACAAAAAATTCCATCATTAACTATGGATGAAGTGACAAAATTACTAAAAGCTAATCATTGCTAGGGCCTAGAAGGATATACAACCTGTTCCAAAGCAGCAAAATCTTCATTCTGTTTGGTAGAATCAAAATTGCTCTTTTTCTCCATATCAAATTCATTGATACCCTGCCTAAAGATAAAATTTTGAGGATCAGACGAGACATGACCATCCACTGGGTGAACTTTAGAGCTAAATGGGTTATCTTTATCTGTCTCTGCATTTCTAGACACGTTGATCAAATCCAGAAAAGATGGGCGAGATCTACTGCCAGCTAAGCCTGGTGACATGAGACGATTATACGAGGGTGTAGCTTCAGATCTGCTATTTGTAGATAAAGGTTCAGATGACCATAAAGATGAGCTAGTAGCATTGGCTGAAAGATCAAATACGCTCTTATCATCCACTGAAGAAACTGGAGGATAACGATTCTCCAACATATCTTGTATAGATTTCCTAGCTTCAGAGGAAGAATCTGAAAGTTTAAAGGTATGGTAAAAGTGAACACTATATAGAATTTACTAAATGTGACAGGTCAAAACAAGGAAAAAAATTACAAGACCAGTTGGGTTGGCCCGAAATAATATTTTTACAATAAAAGTTTATGAACTTCCTTTTTTATTTTTATTTTTTGTAAATAAATAGAGTCCCATTTGAATCCACTTCCTTTTTAGCTATAGTTTTTTACTTACCGCTTTGACCCGTTAGAGATAAGAACATAAAATATAACTAAAATTGACATAAATGTAAGTAAAGTGGTTGAGATTACCACCTCTAGAATTTACATTGTTACTACAAAAGAAAAAAGAACATTACCTTTGTATGCAGGGCCATTAGCTGGTTGATAATTATTGTAATTTAAGTTGTTAGCAAATGAAGAACCATGAGATCTCCCAGGAGAAGACTTGGTAACAGAAACTTGAGTGGTTACAGGACGTGTAGAGGTAATATCCTTTAAATTTTCATCTGTACTGTTTTTAAAGGAATCTTCCTGCCTTATATTTCTAAACTGATTATAACTGTTAAAGATATTCTCTTCTGGATGATTAAATGCTTTATTTTTTTCAGGATCCACCTCATAAGATGCCTTGTGGTCCAACTTTTTGTCAGTTGAATATGTGGGCTCTGGACTTGTGGATGGTTTATTGAAACTGCTAATAGGATTCACTTCCGGTTCAGCTTCAAAAATTTTTGTTGTTTTCTTTTCATTTTTTCCAACATGAAATCCTGGACCTGAATCAGAAGTAGCATCTGTTATTACCTGAACAGGATCAGAAACCAGAGGTTTTGTCTCCTGGTGGTCACCGTTAGCGGAATTGGCAGAATTATTAGCAGCAGCTTTTTTGGCTGCTGCTTTCTTTTTACGAAACTCCTCTAGCTGTAACACAAAACAAGCATAAAGCTTTAAATAAAGAAACAAAGTTTACTACTAAATGATGTGAATAAATCCATTGGGGCAAAAAGTACAGATAAGCTCAAACTACAAACTAGTTCCTGTCCAGCAGCTCAAACAATCAAATTGCTTAGGCTGTTAGATACGAACCAGTCCAAAATGACAACTTTTCATAATTTTAGGTTATGTTAACAATTTTAATACTCCTACCACTCATAAAACAGCTAGTTTTTTGGGTATTTAGGTCCATATTATTCGAAACAATCTTTTGAACTTGAATAACTAACTTGATTGTATTTCCATTTTTTATTGCTAAATCTCAATCTTCCTCAAGTCTCAACTCTCTATTCTCGAGTAATCAAACTTTGGAAACATGTTTAACTTATTCTTTGTTGCATAATACCAACTTGCTACTTGCAATTAACTTTCAACTTTATGTAACTTACCTATATATAATATAGTAAAAAAAAAGTGACATCTTTAAATTCAAGCCAACATATAATCAACGAATAAAGTGGTGTTGTATTTTGCTTGTTACTAAAATAATTAAGGTATTGTTTTCTAAATTCTAACCATCTCATTAAATTATTACAAGTCACTTTTATTAATTTAATATAAAGATCAAAAGTTATAAAAGATCTGGGCATGACTAGTATTATCGCATGAAGCAAGTGAAGGCGCCTAAATTTCTAGAGTAGTGAAGGACTGGGGCACAAGATTCATGGTGACATCATCATAATGAATCACATAATCACAAGACATTAAAGATAAATACAAGTATAGACACACAAAGAATAAATTAAAGTACTGAATATGCATATATACTTGATATACTAGACACCAGCTAATTAAATTATTAATTAAGAATTTACCACTGGTACTAACATAGTAACATCATTTAGCAACAAGCATCATGCACTTACTTGGATTAACATTAATATGAACATATTTAGCAGAAAGCATCATAGAGTTGAATAAACTAACATAAACGGCATAAACCACTATAGTTCAATAATAAGCTGTTATAGAATCATCAATAGACATAAACATTGACACTAAAAGTGTATTTGCTATTTCACATAAATATTGAGGAGAGACAAAACTATGAGGGCATTGACCAGATAAAAGATACAATTTTATATAATTATATCAACTATAACTTGCATGATATTCTCAATCAAACATTCTTTTTTTCTAATGGTCATTCCAGCACAACCTAGCGAAATATTAATACATTCTTAGCTGATATTTATTCAAGATATATCAAAGCAGAAAAAAAGGCCTTCATGAGTTATTCTTACTAAAACTATATTGTAGACTGCATTTCAGTAGATCGCCTACTCTACCAAGAAGGGTGTTTGGGTTATAAGTTTTATATTTATGACCCCATGCTATTCAAACTATATTCAACAACAGATTGAAACAATTTCATTGTAGAAAGTCCTAAGAACTGACAAGGATGTTTTTATTGATGTCAGAAGGTTCTACTACAGCTCTGTTAACATTAGTCACACAAGCAATCAATAGTCTGAACCATCATATTTGGCATGTTGTTGCAAACTATATGTCCTACTAGTGCAGAGATTAAAAACATTAAACTATGCTAGAAATAGTGATTTTAGAGAACTGTGCAGTGTGCACATACTGAAATTATCAAATGGTTAATTGATCAAAACTTTTTACCCACATACTTGGCATTTCATTGCACATCAACCATCCAACTTTAAAACTGAAATGTAAATAAGAACACTGACTTCTCTAGAACTTTTGAGCAAGGAGTAGGCGTCTAAATTGGGAGTAGCCTCTTTGTCTCATGGAATAGAGGTAAGGTTTGCCCTCATCTCACCCTCCCAAGACCCTACTCAGGGCACATTTGTTTGCCTGTTACTTCTCTAGAACAAAATTTTATTGACGACAACAATACGACAAAAGACTACATAACAACAAACATTTGAGTAAAGCATGAAGCTTGAATCAAATCATCTATAATTAAAGACGTCATCCCAATTATATTGAGCATTGAATGGACGCTTTAATGCAAACAAACTTCCTCCCATAGTGTTCAGCAATGCAAGATGGACTATGATCACTCAATTATGTGTATAGCTAGATTTGTTTCTTATGTTTCGCTTTCCATATAAATATTTCATATTTTCCGCATCTTTATAAGTTCCATGCCCACCTAATAAACAGCTTTCTTGGTTCTTAACACGTCACCCAAGTTATGTATTCTCCTAAAAATCACACCCTTCCATAAGATTGTTCATACTTGAACTTTTGAGCATCAAACATATGAACTTCAGGAAACCCAAACCCCCTTCACATCAACTAATAATCAAAACAAAATCTTCACTTATTCACAATAAACAAGTCTACATTAGGTTTACACCATCTGACACCCAAAACCAACACACAAACTAAGTGTTCCTAAATCAACCCTAAAGTGCAAATCATCACTACATTAACCCAATTTGACAAATCCCACAAACAAAAACCCCAAAATCAAACCTTCCCCAACAAATTAGAAAAGGGTTTGATGAACATACCCGCTTCTTCCCAGCTTCCAATTGCTGCTGCTTCTTCGACGAAACGGTGGAATTAGATACCATCTGATCCGACGCCATTCAATCGAACCCACAATCAACCGTTCAAGCAATCAAACTCTCAAAAGGGGCGACGAAATGGGGGTCCGAAATGGGGGTCCGAAATGGGGTTTTGTGCACAATTTGAAATCATTCAAAGGGTATGGAGAATTGTTTGCATAAACCCTTGATTGATGATTGATTTGCAGAAAGAGGGTCCGATCTAATCGGAGAGGAGAGACGGGTTGTTGATCTTGGGTATGTTGCTTTAGATCTCTCTCTCGATTCTCTCCCCCCTTGTCGATCTTCCTCTCTCTTGATCGATTTGCTTATGGTTTCGTTTTTATCTTACGGTGCTACAACGCCTCTTTTGGTGGGAGGATGTCACGTTACTTTAGGTGAAATGTTATAAGTTTAACTAAACTTGAACTTTTGTTTAACGTGGTTTTGATAAAAAAACGATTTATTTTTTAAGCTTTAAAGTTTTGATTTTATTTTTTATTTGTTTTATCTGGTTTGATCAAAATAACGATTTATTTTTAAAGGTTTAAAATTCTTGATTTTATTTTTTGGGTTTTATATTCCGTTTCAATTAATTTCAACTCATTAACAGAATTAAATATTTTTGTTAATTGGAAGGCTATTTTAGACTTTTCATCAAACACAGGGACCAATTTTGTAATATACTTAAATTAATAAGGAACCAATTGTGTAATTTAGTTAAATTAATTGAAAAGTAAAAGGTTAGTCTTTAATATATTGAACCGCGCAACTTCCCCTCACAACCACCCCCCCACCACCACCATCATCATCAGTCATCACCAGCACCACCACAACTTCACATTTCTAGCCATTCACACCACCACCTTTCATTTTCATCATTAACTGCCACCAGTAGCAAGTCACCACCAGCAATACAATCTGTCGCCACCAGCAGCAAAGCCACTTGTCGCCACCGCCAACGCCCTACCTTCATATTTGTTCTCTCCAAATCGAAGCCTATAACCTAACCTGATCGTCAACAACTTACGAGATTCTCATATTTGGCGATTAGGTGATGGTGATGCCCAAGTCAGCTGCTTTCAGATCTGGTGTAGTGGTTCAAGTCGGCAGAGGAGACAGTTGTTTGAGGCTGCAGGGGAAACATGGTTCGTGGCGGCAGCGGAGACAATGTCATTGTTTAATGGGGAGAAGGGGCCATGGTTGTGTGGTGGTTCAACTATGTTCAATGGGTGATGGTGGTTCAGTTGTGTTCAATGGGCGGTGGTGGTGTGATGGAACAAAGGAGGAGGCGGAGTGGTTGTAACATCCGAGTTTCTAGGGTCGGATGTAATAGTTAAAATAAAAGAAATATGAACTTTACATTTTGTATATTGTTAAACGAGTAATTAGTGAGTGAAATGACATTTTTAAATTTAAAGTTTTAAATGAATTTTAGTTTCGTAAGAGACCGTTTAAATATATTTAATAATATATTATATTTACACTTGCTTCGTTTTAACGAAAGTTGGTTCGACTTATAAAGAACAATAAACTCGTCTCAACGGCATATTTGAAATTTTATAAGACGTTATATTTAAAAAGTTATAAGACAAAAACGAAGTAAACAGCTGAATTAATTATAATGATATCATAATAATATTATTAAAAAAACTCATACGTTCAGAAGAAGAAACTAAGCTATCAAGCAAGCAGGTCACTTTGCAATCCCACATCGACTGTATTAGTAATTCACCAGCCAGCCTCGTTACTTATAAATAGAAACCTTAAGGTTGAATTTAGAATATAAGATTTCTTGAAAACACTCTAAAAAGAATCCCAAGTTTTTAATACCTTGTTGGGTATTGTTAGTAGTCGTTTTTAAAGCTCGAGTCGGAATGCGGGTAGGGGAGACTCTAAATTAAATTATAGAAGATAGTTTTAAGGTATGTTCTCGCTTAAGTTTATGTCAAGTTAATTATCATTATTTTAGATTATTGTTATAGTTAGAAGTAGTGTTAGATTTAGTAGTATTATTATGTTTAGGCGTTAGGGTTATTGTTATGAGTGGGGTTTGGGTAGCCTAGCCTTAGTTAGGCATTGACTGATCACACATGCTTAAACAAGGTAGCGTAAACCAGTATTCAACTATGACAATAACTAATTAGTTGTATCATTACTTAAATTATATAAGGACCTAGAGATATTACCCTATTGTACTGGGAAGGGTTCCCAACTATTGGGCAACTGTTAAACAGGGGAGTTTCTTTTAATTGTTTTTTTCTAAAATAGGATGCGATATTCTGATAACCTGTAATAATTGAAGAGTTGACTATCAATAGTATTTGTGATATATGGTAATGCTTGATAGGTGCTTGAGGGTTGCTTGTATGATTCTGCTTTAGACAGTGAAGTTTGTATACATAGCTTGGTTATGTGAATTTATATTGTGTTTACTCTATTTCTATCTGTTTTCATGGTTGTATTTGCTTGATGCAATAGTCATTATTAATATGGTTTGAATTTTAAAGAATATCATGTTCATGAACTCACAAGCTTTATACTGAGTTCCAAATTTTTTTTTATGGACACGCATCCTAGGTGTCAAGTGATTGCAGAGATTGAAGATTACATGCTAGCCTATGAGGAAATAAAGGTCTTAGAGCACTATTGAAGATTTGGATCTCTAATATAGTTAACTTGATGTAATATATTATCTAGCATGTTAGATTTACGGTATGCTATGATGTTAATCAAAGTTAGCCTCCCAGGTGTGCCTTGGGAGGCGAGCGTTACAATGGTGATGATGGTTGTATGGTGGTTGCGGTTGTGTGGTGGTGGTGTGGTGGTTGGTGGGTAGTGGTTGGTGGGTAGTGGTTATGGCATGGTTGATCTAGGGTTTTATATATATATATATGTGTGTGTGTGTGTGTGTGTGTGTATGTATGTGTATATATATGTATATACATATATGTATATATATACATATATGTATATATATACATATATGTATATATATATGTGTGTGTGTATAGAGAGAGAGTAGATAGAGAGAATGGAGATATTTATGTTGAAGTTTTTATTTTTTTAATTCAATAACAAATTTGATTAATTTTAACCCCTATTAGTAAAATAACTAAAATACCCATCTTTTAAAAGAAATATATAAAGTTGTTAGTGAGTTGGAGTTAATTGGAACGAATTGCAAATCACAAGGAGTAAAATCAAAATTTTAAAACCTCTGAAGGTGAACTGTTATTTTGACCAAACCACAGGGAATAAAAACAAAGTTTACTCTATAAGTTTGATTATAGACATGGTCGTGTTAGTTCATAAGAATTACAAAACCACTTTTAATTTTCATAATCAAAAAAATTATTGATTTATATAAATGTAACTTAGGTGTGGTGATAAATGAATTGTTTTACGTATTTATATATCAGTCATAATAAACTATGTAAAACAATTAAATGTCACCAGTCTTAACTTACATTTATATAAAGTACAGTTCACAATATAATTTATGTAAATAAGTGGTTCTTATGGTTCTGAAAATAAAAAATAATATTGTAATGATCCTAAACTAGTCGTGTTATACCCACACCACTCTAAAACTTAAAAAATATAAGTCTTAAGCTTAGACTATTATTTAAAATTTAGGGGATATAAGATTTGAGATGACTTGTATATGCTTGTTTCATTTACGCTCAAATGTTGTTTAGCTAGTAAATGACGGTTTTTGTAGGGGTGTTTAACAGTTCGCTTGTTGGTTTTTTCGGTCTAGTTTACTCGGTTATGAAACATTATGGGTTTAACTGCTAACCGAATTGAATAAAATTGGAAATAGGCATAACCATACGAAATTCAACCAATTTATATGGGTTGGTCATCATATTAAATAGGTTATTATTTGTTTTATTCCGATAATTGAACCGAATAAGCAGGATTTCGTGTAAGCGTTAACCGAACCAAAACCAAATTCACAATTCGTATAGTTAGAATCTAAATCTAAAATCAATTCACAATCTGGTTCAGTTTTTTGGTTATGGATACAATTTATTTTTCAATATTTTCTAGTTTTCGGTTTTTTTGAACACTCCTACCGTTTTGCATGTTTTCAAACAAGCTTTACAAATAATGTGATATTAAATTAGGGATGGTGTGGTATAGTTGGCGATGTGGATTTGGGATGCATATTAGAAGTAACTAGTAAATTATATCCCACGTTCCGTAGCAGGTTCGAAACATAAATACAGCGGATGTGTTAAATTTTGTGTTTGCTTCTAACTATTTATACATTAGTATTGACCATGCAGAAAAAAATAAAAGTGAAGAGGTAAGCGAAAGTGATCTTGAGGCCGCTTATGGGTTCTAGCTATGGGAAACAGCATCTGGTACAAAGTGGGGGCAAAGTAAGGCTACATACATCAGATCGCTTTGCCTTCCCTCTCTAGGCCCTACGTAAAGCGGGAAATAAGTCAAACACGGGGTAAACCCATTTAATACTGAGTTTAAAAACAATAAATAAAAAAGAACATTAATACTCAATTCACAATTAAATTTCTTAATTGATATAATAAGTTGGCTAATTTTTAAAATAATTACTATTTTCTATATTGAATTTGAAATTTTCATTTTAAAGAAGAAGTTTGGTGGCTAATTTCTAAGATTCTAAAATTTACTGTAACAACATAGTTGCTTTTGTATATACATACACACACATATATAATGTACATGCTTTTAATATATATAATTTTATGTTACTATGAAAGTAATTTTTTAAATCAAGTGATGTTTCATGTGACATCAAGTGACGTTTGTTGGGTATTATCTTTTTTTTAATTGTAGGTGGTCTTATGGTTTAATAGTATGTGGTGATGGTTTGGGTTTGAAATATTTATGATCTCAAGCTTAAACCTGATTTAATGAGGTTTTCCTGCATTGATGGGTTTCTTGTTTGCCGGTGTTTCTAAGTAAATCAGGCCTAGAGCGTCAAGATCGATATGAATGGTTGACATCCGTCTTAAGAGAGTTCACTCGAGTATTAAAGGTTATTCCAAATACTATTTAAAATAAAAACCACCAAAGCTGGCATCCTTGCATTCCCAGGAAATCTATCAATGAATGTTGGGATGCTTATCACTTGATTTTAGATTTTTTGATTATCTTCGAGTCGGATCACAAAATAAAACAATACTACTAGATTATAAGTACTCAAGTATTCATTTTAAACTTAAGCAATTAATGAAGTAATTATCTAACATTTATATTCTATTAATCACCAACCTCCTTATGTAAGGGTTTTACCGTACATAATAATACAGTTTTCTGTGCTTGGGGTGCAACTGTTTTTGTGTTGGCATGTTATTCTCAGTACACGTCGACTTTACCCATTCCACCGTCCTTCTTCTTCTTTTTTACTCTGGACTCTCCATCGCCTTTCGGGTTGTTGCCTTGCTGTTTACAAATGTGTTTCCGATGCTGATTGAGGACGAGCTGGATCATTATATATGTGAAACTTAAACAAAATAACTCAAGTTATAAACTAGTAGAACTTACCACCGATAAAAAAAATATCACCAACATTCAAATAATATGTAAACAAAAAATCTCAAATTATAAACTAGTAGAACTTACAATCGATAAAAAAATGGGTTAAAAGCATATTTTCCCCTCTAAAACTCTTTAATGGCATATATACCCGACCAAAAAATGTAAATGCATATATCCCCTTATAAAACCTTATAATTGGCAAATTTGCTCATATTCATTAAAAGTAGTTTATGTAATGAGTAATTTGTCCTTAATCTTACTAAGCCTTCATAATTAGCAAATTTTTCCCTTACAAACCTCATAATTAATAAATGAGTTAAAATCATATTTTTCCCACTAAAACTCTTTAATGCCATATATACCCATAATTTTTTAGGAGGGTAATATTGTTATAACAATAAATTAGGTATATATGCAATTAAAGTTTTTGTTTAGGTATATATATACTTTAAGGATGTTTACAAGGGTATACATGCAATTGATCCTAACATTATTTTTGGTTTTCACAATGAATCAGGCCATGAAGTGTTTATCGCCTCCTTAAGGCTTTTTAGTTTGAGCTTAGTTTTCTATTTTCGTTCATTAACTCACTTTTTGTTAAACAAACTAGGAACTACAACGTATAAATTTATACTTACTATAAAACAAACTCATGAATAGTTTGATTCTTAAATAGATCAGGTTAAAAAAAATACATGGAAAGAGACAGAAAATTAAGTGGAGTGCGTATTAAAATTTAGAGTTAATTACATGTTTGGTCCCTATGGTTATTTCATATTACAGGATTGATCCCAACTTTTAAAAAATTACATCATTAGTCACAACTGTTTGTCAACCCATAACACCATTGGTCCTCAAAGTGGATAATCGTCAGTTTTTCCAGTTAAGTCAGCGAGAAATGATCAAAATGACCAAAATACCAATAAAAACAAAATTAGTATAGTAAATGCATGGGTCCTGCTAACTTTAATTAACATAAATATATATGGATCCACACACCCATTACCATCTTTTATTAAATGCATGGGTCACACTAACTTTCTCCCCTCGTTTCCTGAATCACCATCATATGAGCAGTTGCGCTGCCGTCCTCCGTTTGCACCACCATTTGCAAGTCACAGATCGAAGTCGAAGGGGCGGTGGATTGAACTGAAGGAGGCGACTGTGGTGGGTTTATTGGTTTAAATTGCATGGAAGCGTCGGACGGAGGGTGGTTGTAGCGACAAATTTGTGATAGGGTGCGATCAGGTGACGTCGGCGGTATGGTGGTGGGGCGGTGGTTGGCCGTCAGCGATGGGTTTGGCCGGTGTTCATATATGTTTATATGACTGTGTGTTCATGTATGTATATATTTGTGTGTGTATATCTATACTATATTAATAAGCATTTGAGGAGGGCAAGATAGTCATTTCACCAAATCTCTTAAATTTAAGAGTTTTACAACTCTTATAGCACAAAGTACTACTCACAAAGCTTTTAAATAACCCCACCAAACAACAAGTTGATTTCAAAATTCAAATCAGTCTATTCGGTCTTCTCTCGCATGCTGATGGGGTTCAGCCTTTACAAGCCCTAAACACTGCCGGAGCACTGGTCGTCGTCCGCCGTGCCGCAACCGTTGCCACTTCCTAATGATGAATTGCGGTTTCTGGCTGAAGTGAGTATCGGAGGAAATGAACGGTAAGTTTCTCTAATTCGCAAGTAGGGTTGAAAGCAAAATCACAGATCTCTAGATTCATCTATCCTCCATTAAATCTACGAAGATCATATTAACCGACGTATTCATTTGTTACTACATGTTAAACGTCCAATTTCCGGCTAAATTATAAGCTCCGATGAGTTTGAGGAAGAAGACGTTATCGTTAACGGCACAAATCGCATTTGTTACGGTGGTTCTGGTGGTGGTTGCGTTCGTTACAGGTGTGGTAATCATCTTACTCACCATTAAATTGTTATCAAATCAAGTATTTACTTTTTTACTTGAAATCTTGGTTAATGCAGAGCTTTTGTGCAGGAAGGTAAATGCAGAGCTTTTGTGCAATTTGTGTTTACGAAATCACGGAGATCATGAGGGGTTTTTGATTTCAGAAATAATATTATATATTTCTTTTGGTTTATTGTTGAATTTTTTAAATTTATAATACGAAAACGATGAACCCAATTGTGGGGGTTACCGAATTTGGTGGTCAATTCAAGTATTTACTTTTTTACTTGAAATCTTGGTTAATTGAACCCTAATTCTTGACTTTTTGATGAATTACAGTTTACCCTGAAGAACCGAAGCTTAATCCAGCAGAAATAGATCAAGAAGGTAAGTTACCACTTTGTGTTTGGGGCCCACCATTTCGATTTTATGAACTTCGGTTTGAGCTTATTTGGTAGATCTGAATGTTTGAAGCAATTCGATTTGTTGTTTTAGTTCGCTGAATACTGATTTGGATCTGTTAAGGTCATATTTGATTTTTTTACTTCACAATCAGGATGGATCTTTTTGTTATTTAATCTAGGAACTGTGGGCATTGTTTAACTTCTGCTGTCCAGAGCTTTTGGGTGACAAAAAATGGTAGATATCATCTGAGAATTTTTTGTTTAGTGAATGTTTCTTATATCAAACTACTTTTTTTGTTATTTTTCTTGTTTTCATGTTGATATGTTTGTGTTCTTTTCCCTCAGCTTTAAAGACAAATATGAATCGGCAATCCTTCGTGGAAACGACAAAATGCATCTGATAGAGATAAGCGCATTGGTTCAGCTGTTGCACAGGTTCTTATTCTTTTGATTTTATGGAGTATATAAGCCCAGTCGCACAATAGACTAAATTTTCATGGACATCGTGCAATAATCTCATGATATGCTAAGATCTATCATATATAAGAAATGATGTGTTCAATAGTTTAGCAATCATGGTTTTTGTAGCTACTTGACTGTTACTATTCTTTCGTTCAAGATTTTAGTCATTGTAAAACAAATATTTTCTCATGACACAACATTAAATGACCTTATGAAATTTAGTATGAGCTTGTTAGTTATTACCTCAACTCCCAACAGGATTTAAGAAATTACATTCAGCCGTATTTTCTTCGCCGTCTAAAAAACGAGGTGTTTCGTGAAGATGGTGGTACCAACACAGCCAAGCTTTCTATAAAGAACGAGATTATTGTTTGGTTAAGATTATCCCGTTGCCAGGTAACGTCCAAAAATTAATAATTGGTGACCATTTTAAGGATTATAAATTTCTATATGAATTATAGAATTAAAACTCTTTCGGCTGCAGCATCAACTATATGAAGCCTTTTTTAACAGTGAGATTGTGCTTTCAGCCTTTGATGGCTCACCATTGGCTGCTATCACGGTAGTGTTGTTGGTTTTATTATTTAGTTATAGTTTGTTAATTATATAATTTTTGTTTGTAATTCACATAATTGTTATCTGCTATTTTAATGTTTTTGCTTTACCTAATCTTTTAGATATTGAAAAAGATATGAGATCATCCACTTCTATTAACAAAGAGAGCTGCTGAAGATGTTTTAGAAGGGATGGAATTGGTTTTAAATAAGGAAGATCATGGGGTTGCTGAAAAACTAGCAATGCACATAGCAGACGTTGCAGACAAATATGACATCCAGGAAAATCCTGATAATCTTTCATGCAAGATTTCTTTTATTGTATCATTGCTGGTTAGAATTTTGTCTAATCTTACTCCGTCATTATACATGTGTGTTTCATAGCAGCAAGTGTGATAGTTATTTATAAATTTTTGTAACAGGATAATCTGATTCCTGAAGGTCATAATGTTCTTATCTTTTCCCAGACACGCAAAATGCTTAATCTTATTCAGGTTTGTTCTTAATTGTTGTCATTCATATCATTATATGTGCAAAACAGGTTGGTCAGATAGGTTGTGCTCGGGGTCAAAATAATCCCTGTTGGACCGAAACGTTTTCTGCGCACAACTTGAAATTGATTATCGTTAATTTCATTTAAGAATTAGACTTTGAACCATTGAGCTTTTGAGTCATCTTATTACATCCTATTTTACTTCACATTTCATGAACTATGAGACAACATGAGTCATTTTTATCTATTTTTTATTAACAGTTCATGATAACACCTTTAAAAATAACATGTTTTTTTCTTCTTTTTGGTTTTGGTTTTTGTTGATGCAAATGGAAATTATAAAGAAACAAGTACCAATATGTAGAGCTTGCTACAAACAAATAAACGACTCTTTGATAATATTTGTTAAATTTACACCATTGGTAAACCTGGAACTTTAATCGGTTTACTATCTCTCTTTTGAAGCGAAAAAAATCAAAAAAATATAATTTAGCCTTTGAAACTTTCTGCAACTTTGCAACTTCACAATTACACAGGATTATTATCCTGAAAGCTGTTATATGCATGTTCAGTTTATAATCAGTATCCTTTCATTAGTCATAACTAAAGTTCATACTAGATTTTGACTAATAGTTGGTTCTATTTGTAGGTCAAGTTTACTTATTAAGTTGTTCTTAGCAAACCTCCAAAGTGTATAACAATACATATATTTTAGGTACTTTTATATAATAAAGAAAATTGATTGTTAATGAATTGTTCTTAAAGATTTGCATTTTGCTCCAAGTTGAATATTGCTTAAAACACTCTATTGTTTATGTTTTTAGTAGTGAGAATAGTCAGATGTGTTCATAAAATTCTCTTTTTTTAACAATTGAAACTTGTTTGCTTGTTTTCAGATTTGAAACTTGCTACAGATTGCTTTGGCTATCTATGATGCTGCATAGTTGCCAGCATGTCCTCAGCTTATTTTGTTACATATTTTATCAGGTTGATGCTCATTTAGCTAAGTCAAATCAGGACATGAGTATCTCATAGTCAAACCAAAACCACAAAGGTATGTCAAGTGAAATCATATATTGCATATGCCACTTTCCATTGATCACTGTTGTAGTTGTTACAATTGACGCATATGAAAATGACTACAAATTTGTTGATCAACAGATTCATTTGAAAGTCTATGTCGATTCAAAAGAAATTGTTGGATGATTTTGAGGTATACAAATATACATACTTTCAATTATGTAAGAGTTTAAAGTTTAAGTAGAAATTTGTCCATTTGATATATGTTTTAAAATAGTTACTTTTGAATGGTGTGATGTTACTTTTGTTTACTCAATATCCCATTTAGTCAGGGCACGCGAAGTCCTATCCGTCATCCCAAACGCATAAATAATTCAAATGTAAGAACTTAATCTTGCACTTCTTCTGTGAGAATTACATATAGAAATTGAGGTATTAAAGTATTATAAACTGAGAATTTCTTTTGTTTTATATCTAATTTTGGGTGTAAACATCACAGGGTGATAATGATACAACTGCAATAAATGAGTCTAATGATAATAACCGTTGTTCATCCACTGCACCTGAGCTAGAAAATTCTTCTTTCGGAAATAATGAAGGATGGAAAAAGATTTCAACCACCGGAGATAAACCTACACCTCGATTCAATGTAATGAATTCTGTAATTATCCATTTAAGGATTTTAGTTTAGAGGTGGTAAAATGGGCAGGTCTGGGGGGCTGGGTAACGGGTCAAAACGGGTAAATTTGGTACATGTTGGAAGGTGTCGGGTTTGAGAGGTTTAGGTAAAATGTTTTTTTTATCCAGAAGTGTTAGTTTTAATGATCACCATGCCAAATATGATTACAGGAATGTAATTACTTTGAGAGCAATATACCTTCTAAATAAAATGATTTACTGTGTTCTATGGATTAATTATAAGGCTTTAACCTTTTCCTTTCAGGCAGTATTTGTTTTATTCCACCTGTTAGAGATGAAACGTCACTGAATTGACCCATTCGTATCTAAACGGGTCAAAACTGATCACTCTAAGTTTAATACGCAATCCTAATAATAATGTTTACCCTTTGTTCTTGAATAGCATGCTGCAGCTTGGTGGTGAATTTGGAAGTGGGCTATTAGAAGATGTGCATGTACAAAAAATTAATCTTTTTCTTTCTTTTTGTCAATTTTGTTTGTAAATTACAAGATTCTTAAATTTATTAAGTGCGTGCTTATTTTAGGTTCTCAATTTTGAGAATTTTTCGTGGACCACAACTTCATCAAGACTATACCTTTCACCATCAAGTCTTCAATTAAAGATTCCGGCTTGCAAGGGGCATTGTTTGGTATATTACTACTACTTCTATTTCCTGACGAATTGAACATTCATAGCTACTAATAATATGTAAGGGCTAAATCTTTTTTTATTTGTCTATATTAGGTGCCTTGGGGGAAAAAATGCTTTTAGTTGGAGGGCGTACCACTATACCTGGTGATCGAGTATCAGGTCGTTTAATCCCAAAAATTCATCAAATTTTAGTTTTAAGTGGTTTCGAAATTCAGAGATCTTTTTTCTAAAGGTAGAAAGTCTTATAAGCTTTGGTTTTGGCAGTGTGGGCATTTGATGTAGAAACAGAGTGTTGGTCTCTTATGGAAGCAAAAGGAGACATCCCGGTATATTTTCAATCATATTTGCATTAGGTGGTGAAACAGGCGGGCTGGGTAACATGTCAAAAGGGGTCAGTCATATTAGTTGATATAGTATATCCTTTAGTGTGAAGTTGTATAGTTCAGGTATACTATTTCCATTCTTTACATCTTAAAGCTCACTCATCAATCAGCATCTTAATCTGAGTAAGCAAATTGTAGATTAATTAGTTATATTTATACATAGTTTAAATTGCACATATGCATTTTGAAAAGAGAAATGTTCATTCATATCTGCTTTCAATTTAATTGATCTCTTTTATTTCTTTATGCAAATTGTTGAATTCAGGTTGTTCATCACACGCTTTCAGCAATTGCAGTAGCATATGCCATATGCCATGTTTACAGGGGAAGGGCAGCTTTACACATTCATGGTTCTTATATCTGAGTTGACAACACCCTAGATTAACTTGAGATGGTATGTTTGGTGCAGGTTGAAACGGGTCATGAAATGAAATGCTATGTGAATCAATCCTTTAATTATCAAGATCCAAATGGTAATGCTGATACTCTTGGATTCAAGTATCTTGACATGGATGATGAAGGTGATGACATCTTTCCACTTTTGTGAGGTAAAAACTGTAGTATTTGGTACTACAGGATAAGAAGATAAATATTTTGAACATTGCTGTTACAGTGGGGCAGGCAAGTGGATTTTCATAAAATATGTTCTCAACACCTAAAACAATGTTATTATTTTTATTCGTGTGCTATTATTTAATTGAGTTTTGTAATGCTCATGATATAAATAAACTATACAATAGAAGCCACACATGTATTTAGAAAACAAATATCGCATTGTGAAATATGTTGATATCGGCGCCGCCGCATCGCGTGGGTTCCTTACTAGTATATATATATATATATATACACACACATTATTAATATAACGAGTTTCTATATTCTTTTTAAAACTAAAATGAACCAGAAGTTTGGTATATCCAAGGACCTGTAAATAAACGTGACACTTTGTGGGAGGCAATCCATAGTTAACTTTACACGTTGATCCAAAAACCATGTTTGGTTGAAGCCCATGACTGACTTACCTTGATAAGAGTAGTAGAAGACGAGACCGGCCATATCATCACACCACAAGAAAAGTTTTGTATTTCATTAATTAGTGTGATGAGTTACACACATAATAGTTGATAGTTGATACCCTCTTATTATCTTGTATAAGCTAAACGTTTAACAAGACATGCTTTGTAATACTAAAAATAAAAAGTCGGGTTGTACTATAAACTCTCAAGGTAGTAATTGGCTATCTGGGGCCTAAATCTCATATAAACTCTTCAACTGAAGCTATATCGTAATCGTCAACAGGGTCACTCGTACTATCTGAACGCTCTATTGTAAGTTGTAACCATTGCTCGCATTTTCGCCACATGGAGAGTGAGAGATGAGCTATCAAGCAGCATGGAAACAACTTCCTCCATTGTTGGCCTATCCGAGAAATTTGCTTGAACACACAATAACCCAATCTCAAAAAATTTGGTCATAGAACTTGAATCAACATCAATTCTCGGATTAATTATGCTTGAAAGTGCTCCTTCCAACCAATTTTTCTGAACCTGCAATAATTCATCGTATCTGGTAATCATATAACAGAAATGATGAATAATCAAAATGCTTTCCCATGAAGTTGACAAGTCACTTTGAAGGTATGTTATGTTATTAGTTGTAAGCAAATTGGCTATACATGGATGTTAGTTATGTTTTTCAGAAGTTCTGGGTTCGATTTAAAAGCATAGAAATGTCTCTATTATTTGGAATTAAGGTTATACAGACACAAACCATGGTGTTCTATAATTATACTTACATATTCGACAAGGGGAATATGCATGAGCGTGCTATGCCCGGTCAAAGTTTCCAAAACCACCACACCAAGACTGTAGACATCTACCTTGGTTGACAAAACTCCACACATCGCATACTCCGGTGCGATGAAACCACTGTCACATGTGTAGGTATTAGACATGATCAACAATACATAATTACCACAATTTCAAGAAGAAGACACGGACACAAACATGGGTGTACATAAAAAACTTTTAAACGGTGTGCTACTTTCCTTCAATATAGATAACTAAAAGAAAATCAACTAAGATGCTCCTAATCTGAAGGGAATGATATTGCTCCGGAATAACTAAAAGAAAATCAATGTCACCTCTACATGCTACAAAAGCAATTTTTTTTAATTTTTCAGTTTCTTTCTTTTCGTTTTTGAGGGAGTCAAAAAAACATGTGGAGTTTTAAACCCACAACCACCGGTAGGAATCTCAATTAGTATGAATATGTAAAAAGTCACATATTACATCCTTATCTATTAGCAATCAGGACAAACATTTATTAATACGAATTGGTAATGGTCTATAAAAATTACTATGTTTTGAGATAATTGAGGCATTGGTTATCTATGCTTAATAAGAACCTTCATGTATTAGGTTTAAACACTTGGAAAAAGGGATAATTCTAAAAAGTGAGTTATTAT
Source organism: Flaveria linearis (assembly GCA_024085815.1). Taxonomy (NCBI): domain Eukaryota; kingdom Viridiplantae; phylum Streptophyta; class Magnoliopsida; order Asterales; family Asteraceae; genus Flaveria; species Flaveria linearis. The sequence goes on from CM044015.1 coordinate 10,046,430, forward strand.
GTACTTACTTACTCCCAAAAACTGGATCAACACAAATGTAGTCACTCTCGTCGATTGTTGTTGTGAAACGAAAATCTGACAGTTTGGGGACAAGTTTTCATCTAAAAGAATGTTCCGGGGTCCTACATTACCATGTATGATCCGTATGGGAGCATGCTTGTGAAGGTAAACAAGTACTCTAGCAACACCAAGTATTATTTTGTACAGTTTATTCCAATCCAAATGAGTAGACATAGGATCTACAAACACATCACAAAATAAATATATGTCAGCATTTTGTCCATCAAGTTTATATAATGTTTAATTAAAACGAAGATTGACATCACTAATTGCTTGCTCTTAAATTCTGGCAAAACAAAAAAATAATACCATATAGCAGGTGATGGAGACTTGCATTAGACGCAAACTCATAGACAAGGAACACTTTTTTTCCTTCAATGCAATATCCAAGCAACTTGATCAAATTCTCATGTTCACACTGTACCAATATTGATGCCTCGCGCGTATGGTTTTCTACAAATATATTGGGAAAAGATTCAGCAATTGCTATATCTTGCCCATTCTGTAGTCTGCCCTGTAAAGAGAAGTCAAGTTAGGAGTTTCTTGCAAACAACAGGAAGCCTTATAAAACATGTGAAATGCATGATTTGGATACCTTGTACATGGAATTAAATCGCAATTGAGGAACTATATTTGCTGTAGAGAAGTTTTCAGTGGCAACAAGGATAGTATCAAAATCAAACCGAAAAAGCACATGGTTTTCACCTTGAAGAGTATCAAGGTGGTACCTCAAGGATTTCAAACTTAGATCTCCATCTAAAAGTTCAACAAAAAACAAGTTGTCAGGAATGATAAAAGAATGGTATGACAAATAAATAAAGATTAAAGAGGTAAACTGAACTTTAAAAACTAAAAGAGAACATATGATACCTGAGTTTCCCCCACTGGATGATAAAGCAAACATGGGTACCTTTTTCCCAAATATTGTCCTGCCTACAGGCTTCACTACGCTGTTAGCTTTCTGCTGTAAGGCTAGCACAAACTCAAGACCCGCCACAACTTGGGTCATTGTAGGACGGTGCTTCGGGTGGCTATGCAAACACTGATCTGCTAGCTGAGCAAACTCTTTTAAACATTTAGGGGCTATTCTCCCCCTTAAGTTGGAATCAACGATTTGCTTCGTCCTACCTTCTTTAATAGAGTCTTGAGCCCATCTTACCAAGCCCCAATGCTCCTCATCAAGACTACTATCTACTGCTTTTTTCCCACACATCACTTCAAGTAGTATAACCCCAAAGGCAAACACATCAGACTTTCTTGTGAGCCTACCGGTTGTATAGTACTCCGGATCAAGATATCCAAATGTGCCTTTAACCAAAGTGTTAACATAACTAGATGGTTGGTTGATTGGACCTACTTTAGACAATCCAAAATCCGAAACCTTAGCCGCCCAACTGTCATCTAATAATATATTTGAGGACTTAACATCGCGATGTATAACTCCATGCCTAATACCTGTACCAGTGTGAAGGTAATCCAAGCCACGAGCGGCTCCAATGCATATTAGAAGTCGCCTCGTCCACGTTAAAGGAGTTGCACGTTTATGGAGATGATCTTCAAGGGTTCCACGGGGCATATATTCGTAAACAAGAATCTTCTCTCGCCCGTCATCACAATAACCAATCAGTGACACCAAGTGACAGTGTCTTAACGTAGAAAGCATCTTAACTTCAGCCCAAAACTCCAATTCTCCTTGATTAGAAGCTGAATCCAACCGCTTTACCGCAGCTGTCAAAGCATTCGCCCCGTGTGTGATTGTTCCTTTGTAAACTTTGCCAAATCCCCCACGCCCAATTACCAATGACTCATCAAAGTCTTTGTTGCTAGCTGAATCTCTAAAAACGTGAACCGACGACACAATTGTGGTGACTCTAGGGATGTTGAGGATTCAAATTCATGACTGGTAGAAAATGACATGATTTTAGACTTATATGATCAAAGTCACAGATATGAGTTATCTCAAGAATGAAGAAGATACAATGAGTATTCATATAGATAATAATTGCAGACTAAATGACAATATCGTTCTTCCTGAAAGAGATTCATACGCGTTTTAGGGGTCTATCGGTCAAATTTGTTGGTTGAAAACACGGCTTATACAAAATTATGATGGAATTGACCGATTGTTTGTATTTTTCGTAGAGGTATCATTTGGCTTTCCATTTTAAAAGGTGAAATTCCAAATAAGTTAATAAGTTAAAATTTCTAGCTTATTGACTTATTTGAAGAGGTATTTTTGTCTTTTTACCCCTTAAATAAGTCAAAAGGAGATTCCAAATCGAATCCCAAACATATAGTGTGAAATTAGGGTTTTGATTACCTTCATGTAGTCGTGCATTGAGTCAAGTATTAATGTTGGAGTTCATTTGCTGGTGAGTTGCAGACGAATATTCCGATCGCACCGGTGTGTGACGGAGTTACATTCTCCGGCGACAATACTTTGGTTTTTAGATTATATATAAAGTGATTGATCATATGACAAAGTTAAAACTTTTGATCTAGTGGTTAGGCTTTTTCTATTTCTAGGACTTCACCCGAGTTCAAATCTCACGGGTTTTCTTTTTTTTTTCTTTTACTTTTTATACATATGTTTTTTAAATTATTTCACTTTCTTTGTTACTAATTTGTAAACAAATTTCGTTTCGATGCAGGTTTTTAACGGTTTTGATTTTTAATTAAAATTCTTGCTTTTCTTAACGGTTTTCTTTTTTCCGACGTATTAATGTTAATTTACTAAATAGTTTCTTTTTTGTATAAGTTTTGGATTTTATCATTGTAAATTCATGACATCATACGTCGTTTTACTTTAATCTACAATTTTATCAAAACTGAGTGATATTTACACAACAACGCACAAGAAAATCGAGTCATGTTTACGCCAGAATGCGAGAAGCAAATCGTAATGTGTCTGTCAATCGACATGCTTATTTTTATTAACGTTTTGACGTCACACTTTTTATGGTTCAACATCGCCGCCTCGACGCGTCAAAGCAAGTTGTAATGTGTGGTCAATCGACATGTTTCCTTCTCCGTCTAGGGTCAGCTACCACACTTTTAAAGTAGAACTTGACTTGTAAGAAGTGTGCAGGTCAATTACAAGGAAGAGTTGACGTAGATGAGATTAATATATTTGACATACACTAATTTCTTGTCAACTGATAACATACCTTTTAATAGACTTATCAATTTCATGGAAAAGCATTTCGGTTATTGATATTGTTGTTATATGATTTAATCTAAAAGCCTGAAATGTGATGTTGTTTTGGTTCTTAATTTTTCACATATTTGTGTTTCGAGAAATCATATGGTCATGAAACAAAAAAAAATGAATAGAGAATTAGCTATAATCTAGCAGACATGCTGAATTGTTGTAGGTTGAAAAAAGAATTGGTTGGTAGGAACACTTTCAAATATAATTGATCCCAGAATTGATGCCGATTCAAGTTCTGTGACAACGTTTTTGGAGATTGCGTTGTTGTATGTTCAAGAAGATCCTGCAGATAGACTGACGTCGGAGGAAGTTGTTTCCATGCTGCTTGATAGCTCATCTCTCACTCTCTTTGTGGCGAAGACGCAAGCAATGAGTATATAGTGTTCCAATAGTACTAGTGCCCTTGTTGACATTTACAATGCTGACGATTATGATACTAGTGCAGTTGTGGACTTTATATCAGAACTATCCCCAGATAGTGATCAACGGAGAAGTCTTCTGCAGCACAACTGTCGATCATGTCGATGTTGAATTTGAAGATCGTTGACTAAAGCTAGTCAATGCAGGACGAACTGGAGGTAAGACTTTTGGGGTCAAAACACTAACATCACGTTGTACTATTAGTGGAAAATACAACAATGTTGTAATTTCATAGAAATTGTGCTTCAAGTCACCAAATTGACCCCCAAAACAATGATCAATGTGTATGCTTGACTATGGTACAGCTATAGGAATCCTTTAAATATATGTAGTGATACAGATACTATCCAATTATCCATCTATGAATGCTATAATATATGTAGGATACAGATTAGACTCTCTTCCTAAGTAACAATGTTTGTTTCTACTAGTGTTGAATCCCCATCCTCATCCTCAGAGTTGCCACAAGTGTGCCGTCGGTTTACGTTTTCTGAAATTCAGGTAGCAACCCGAAACCTCGATGAGTCGTTGGTCATAGGCCGTGGGGTTTTGGCAAGGTTTACAAAGGAGCCATCAGGAATGGGGCAAGTCTTTTGACTGCTGCCATAAAGCGGTTGGATTCAACTTCTAATCAAGGAGCATCGGAGTTTTGGGCTGAAGTAAATATGCTTTCCAGCCTAAGGCATTGTCACCTGGTGTCTTTAATTGGTTACTGTAATGATGGGCAAGAAATGATTCTTGTTTATGAGTATATGTCACTTGGAACCCTTCAAGATCATCTCCACAGGAGCCAAATTTCTCTATCTTGGGTTCAAAGACTCACACAATGCATAGGGGCTGCTCGTGGGTTAGATTATCTTCACACTGGTATGGTCATTAAGCATGGAGTTGTACATCGTGATGTTAAAAGTTCAAATATATTATTACATGGTAGTTGGGCATCTAAGGTCTCAGATTTTGGATTGTCCGAAATATGCCCAAAAAACCACAAGGCCACTTACGTCAACACTGGTGTAAAAGGCACATTTGGGTATCTTGATCCCGATTACTTTTACACAGGTAAACTGACTAGAAAATCTGATGTATATGCTTTGGGGTGGTACTGTTTGAAGTCTTGTGTGGGAAACAGGCAGTAGATAGCAGATAGCAGTATTGATGAGGAGCACTGGGGTTTGGCAATATGGGCTCAAGAATCCATTAAAGAAGGCAGGCTAAAGCAAATTGTTGATACTAGTATAAGGGGGGTGATATCTCCTAAATGTTTAAAGGTGTTTGCACAGCTTGGGAAACGTTCTTTGCATAAGAATCCAAAACAACGACCTACAATGGCCGAGATTGTGGTAGGTCTTGAGTCTATTCTGGCCTTACAAGAAAAGGCCAACAATACATTACAACCTACCAACATGATTTTTTTTGCTAGAAAGGCGCTTAAAGTTATACTTCCATCTAATAAAGACAACTCCAGTATCATTTTCCCTTCTAGTTTTATGCGATTAGTTTACGTCTTATTTTCCAATACAGATGTCTTAGTCAATGCATTAGCTTTTTTTAATTGGCAACATTGCCTTCTTGCTATTTGTTGATACCTTACCTATCTATCTTACAACTTGTTACCTTGTAATAGGATGTGAAAGCTTAAACTCCTTGGAGTTGTACTTTGATACTATTGGAGGTGAAAACCAAAAGTTATGTCAGTTTGATTTTGATGTTATCAATGTTGCAACTGATCACTTCTCCGAAGCTAATAAACTTTCACAACACACATTTGATTCCTTGTATAAGGTATCCATAATCACCTATCTAATTACATGTTTTCAAGTATTTCCTTTTGTCTCTAGAGATACCAATTTGGTTCCTCCTTTTAGGGAAAGATACTAAATGGACAAGGTATAACGGTTGTTGAAGGTTCTTATGATACCGGACATGTATATTCTATGAATGAAGCATCAATATTGGTAAAGCTTGAACATGAAAATGTGGCTAGGTTGCTTGGATATTGCATTAAAGAAACCAGATTGCTCCTTGTCTATGACTTTGCACTGCATACAACCCTTGATCACTTGATGTTTGGTATGAATTTTCATTTTAAAATCTACATCTCAAGCTTGATATTAATGCATGGTTCAACAGAAAACAACAAATGTTGTTAGCATTTTTTATATCAGATATTATAATATATCAGTTTTGATGGATTAGACCTTGACATAACATCTGTTTTGTTATCTGTGGTTTTAGATTCAGGGTGTCCTCTTTTGAATTGGGATAAACGGTACAAAATAATAATAGGTGTTGCTAGGGCACTTCTTTACCTTCACAGGGATGCCCCCGTCCGGGTCATACATTGCGATGTAAAGCCTGGAAATATTTTTCTAGATGAAACTTTGCACCCTATATTGTCAAACTTTTGGTGTTCAAGATGTCTAGCACTCTACGAGACCGATTGTCATGCGTCCAGGATTTGTGGGACCTGGTTAGTACCGAAGAACCACCACTTTTTATCTCATGCTCATTTATTAAGATATTTTTTTTTTGTTTCTATTTGGCTCTCTCAAAAATGAAAAGAAAATTACTATATTAATTTTGTAGCATCTAGAAGGGGTGTTGTTGCATAACACGGTAGGTATTATGGAACATTGGAACAACATCATCCGTTTTGAATGTGGTAATTTGTATTGTTAATCATGGCGAATACCTGCACGTGTGATAGGGGTTACATGCCACCGGAGTGTTTGCGAAATGGAGATTTGTCAATGAAGACAGATTCCTATAGTCTTGGAATGATGATATTGGAACTTATAACTAGCCGTAGAGCGATCACTGATATTTCCCTCGAATATGTAAGTATGATTATGAATCATTAAAGCTTGGGCCCCTGTAAAATGCATTGCATTTACAAATAATAGAGGCCCCTGTAAAATGCATTGCATTTACAAATAATAGAGGCACCTTGTTTTTTTTCTCTGTCTTGGGTCGGGCTACCATGGAAAAGCATTTTGGTTATTGTTATTGTTGTTATATGATTTAATCTAAAAGCCTGAAATATGATATTATTTTGGTTCTTAGTTTTTCACATATTTGTGTTTAAAGAAATCATATGGTCATGAAATAATAAAAAAGAGGGAGAATTACATATATCCCCATTTCCGTAAACAAAAATGAATAGATAATTAGCTATAATCTATCAGACATGCCAAATTGTTGTAGGTTGAGAAAATCGGTTGGTAGGAACAATTTCAAATATAACTGATCCTAGAATTGATGCCGATTCAAGTTCTGTGACAACAATTTGGAGATTGCGTTGCTGTGTGTTCAAGAAGATCCTGCAGATAGACCAACATTGGAGGAAGTTGTTTTCATGCTGCTTGACTCGTCTCTCACTCTCTTGTGGCAAAAATGCAAGCAATGAGTATAAAGTGTTCCAATAGACTAGTGCCCTTGTGTTACGATGCTGACGATTACGATACTGGTGCAGTTGTGGACTTTTTATCAGAACTATCTCCCAGATAGTGCATATCTTAAAGGATTTACTATAAAAATGCAAGCAATGAGTATAAAGTGTTCCAATAGTACTAGTGCCCTTGTTGACATTTACGATGCTGACGATTACGATACTGGTGCAGTTGTGGACTTTTTATCAGAACTATCTCCCAGATAGTGCATATCTTAAAGGATTTACTATAAACATTTTATTTTACTTTAAAAACCTTATGTTTTATCACTATTCAGTGTAAAGAGTGGCCTGAAACTTGTTATAGATGATGTAACAACAGTCATTGCCATTTGGTGTTTTTAATTAATGTAACTGTTACATGTTTGGTAAAATTGGATGGGTTGAGCATATTCTAATGTAATTAAGCCCAGGATCGATATGGATTAAAGTTCGATGACAATATTCATTGAGATCGGGTTGTTGTGTGTATAAGCAAGGATGACAGAAGAGTGCTCTTGTACCGATGGTCAGTTGATGATTATGATACTGCTGTAGTTGAAGACGTGCCCAAGATAGTGCGCACTGGAGCGACGTGACAGGAAAGTCTCTAAAATATCATAAAGGCATCTTTGATCGATCATGTTCTTCTGAGGTGAAAATCATGTAAACTGTATGCTGGCATATAAAAGTTATGATATATCAGATCTTTCTTATCATTGTGTGGAGGTGGTGAACTGTGAAAAGAGGTAAAGAGAGTATAGTGTTTTCAAACAAAATGAATAACTCAACACCTCTATATGTACTGATCTATGGAAGCTCCAACCGACTCAACCAAGTACACCATAAAGTAACAATATCAACTACTCTGTAGTAAACTGCTACTGCCATCTCTTAATATTAAGGCTGTAAAGTGTCTACTTATAATAAAAGATACAACACCATTCATAAAAGTAAAAGACATTTATCTGGGTTCTAGTTCCAATAAAAATTCCTCAGCTGTTTGGAATCATAGTTAATTGATATAACTTCCTGACCATTTGTACAAGCCGATTGCTCTTCTATAATTTGTGGCGACTCCGACTTTTGGGAACAGGGAGGGTAAGAAACGAACTGCTAAGCAGCATGCCACTAACATCCTCCATTGTCGGTTTGTCAAACGGATTTTCTTGAGCACATAACAAACCAATGTGGATGAATCTTCTTACGGAACTTGAATCTGCATCAATTCCCGGATCAACAATGTTTTCATATGTTCCTGTCCACCAATCCGTCCAAGCCTAAGAGAAATCATAATCAACAAACATGTACTTACACCAAAAAGACGATAGTATGTAACAAGGAAGCACATGTTAAATTGTATGAGTTGAGGTGTGTTTGGGATCGTGTTATGAAATAAGTTGTGCAATATGGAATAATAAGGTTAAGGCGGGCAAAATGGGAGGAGCAAAACGGAATTTTACCAAAATGGTCAAAGTTGACTAGTTTTTTACCAAAAAGGTCATGATTTTAGCTTGCAAGTCCTATGGTCATGGATGATCCAGTAAATCTCAGCCATCCATTTCGCACATTTTAGCCTACAGACTACAAGCTAAGCCGGCACGCTATGGCAAATAAGTTGTAGATTAAGCATGCATGATGAAATGTGCGAAATGGACGACTAAGATTGACTTGATCATTCATGACCGTAGAACTTGTAGGCTGAAACATCATGACCATTTTGGTTAAAAAATTAGTCAACTTTGACCTTTTGGTAAAATTTCCAAAGCAAATGTACCACTCAAACCAAGTGTTGTTGCTGCTGTTGTTTTTGTCAATCAAATGAGCAATTTGCGTATGGGTCAAACAGAGTCGTATCTCATTGGGTTAACCTAAAGCACTTTTTGTACAAACTTTCTAATTTTTGTAGAACTATTATTATTATTCTACTATATATAATTCTAAAAGATATAATTTCAATACCAATCCAATTTTTAAATTAAAATAATTTAGGACATTTTATGCAATAAAACAGATTTTAGGAAACTTCAGAACGTTTGACCCGTTTCCCTTTTAGCTATTTTTTAATATTTTACATCTTTAACCCTTCCAAGATAAAACACAACTCGAACCAGCCAACTCACAAGTAAACGGGTTAATATTGCCACCTTTAAATATGATCATCCATAATCACACTTACATATAGTAGGAAGTTCTCGTTGGCTGCAGGAACGCCATTGTATGCCCTACATCCACTTATAGTTTTCAAAATTAGCATGCCAAAACTAAAAACGTCGGATTTATTTGACAGGCAACCATGCAATTTATACTCCGGTGCTGTATATTCCCTGTCACAACACATATGCAGGTATCAATATTCTATAAGGAAGATAAATGAACAGGAACAAACATGCCAAACTCCGGTTCCCTACAATATGTTGAGACCTTACAGTACTGAAAGAAAAATCATTTAAATTACTACCCTGTTATGTTGTGCAGAATAAACCATATATGTGAGTGTGGGTGGATGGTGCGGGTCAATATAGAACCAACTTTAAGTATTGAACTGAGAGACCACATAAACACTTGTGCATAGAGTATGCTAGAGGTGGTGGGAGAGAGAAAGAGAGACGGTTATGAGTTATGAGGTCACATAACGACCTGATGTATTATACTAAAAGCAATAGGTACATGGTTTATGTAGTTCTCTACTTCAAATTTGTTATGCATTAGACGGCTCACGGCTCTGTATGTGTTTCTTTTGAGAAAAGTTTTAATGATATCATCTCTTTCAAGCAAAAGTAAATCGTGTTCTGAACCATATATCCAAGAAAATCATATAACCTTAGTGGTCAAAACTGTGACTTCAATAAGAAACTCTTTAGTTGGACCCCATGGATTCCTTAAAAAACATGTACAGAGATCAACAAAGGAACATGAGAAAAGAATCATAGTTTCTCAACATGTACTTACGAGGTCCAATGAGCCATATCCACATCAATGCAATCAGTCTCGTTGATTAAGTGTCTTGCATATCTAAAATCTGAGAGTTTGGGTTCTAAGCTTTCATCTAGAAGAATGTTTTCAGGTCTGACATCAGCATGTATGATCTGAAGGGGAGCATTCTTGTGAAGATAAAGAAGTACCCTTGCAACACCTAGTATTATTTTGTACCGCTCATTCCACCCCAAAACAGTGGAATTAGGATCTACAAAGACAGAATCACAAATACATATTTGTAGAAGTTCACTTCTGTGAAATTATTATGATTTTGTTAAATGTCGTCGTATAAACTTCATCATGGGTTCCCAAGAATAGCAATATGGTTTATATTAAAACATGCAGTGATAAACTAAAAATAAGCGTTTTTAAATTGAAATTTCATACCACATATCAAGCAATCCAGGCTTCCATTTGCTGCAAGCTCAAACACAAAGAACGGGGTGCCTTCTTTAATGTAGTATCCAATCAGCTTAAGCAAATTCTCGTGTTGAAGTTGTACCAGTAATGACAATACATCTCCAAACCTTTGGCATGCAGGACTAGAATAAGGTCGAGCAATTCCTATGGCTTGTCCATTTTCTAGCACCCCCTGATAAACACAACTAGGTTAGAGTTTTTGCAGCCTTTGGAAACAGTAATTTGATAAGTGATTATGGATATACCTTATACATAGAAGCAAATGCAGATTGAAGAATTATATTAGCGTCAGAAAAATTATCAGTTGCAGCACAAATAGTATCGTAATCAAACTGGTATCGTATTCTGATTTCATCTCCATCATCAGAAAATAACTTCAAGGAATTTGAACTTCTTTCTTCTACTACATGTGCAGAAAAATAACAAGCTGTTAGGTACTAATATGTTAGAACTTAGAAGAATGGTAAGATATCAAATTGATCATTAAAAAGTACCCAGCCTATATTCTGAGTTTTGTACTTAAATAAGTTGATTAACTGACGAGCCAATAATGCCCGTAGCTAAAAGCATATATAAAACAATAAATACGGCATTCCCAAAGCTACATACCAACAGAAAGTTGCAGTTAATAAGAAAGTGTGCGACAAGAAAAAAAATAGAAGAACAAGAGACACTGAAAGATCCAACTCCAGGAACAAAACATATAGTTGTTCATCGCAGTTGACATAAAAAGAGGCAGAATAATTAAATTTTCTGAATATTAAAAATCAATGGACAAATTTATAAGACATTAAGACCATGGTGACAGATTTTCTTCAGGTACAGGAGTTTTTTTATACCAATTTGAGATCATGTATGTAAATCACAATCTGTCACTGTTAAAGGAAACATCTTTTCAACCAGAAGTCATTATAAGCCAATATAAATGATATTAATGCATTAATTACGCTACTGCTAGTCTGCTAGTGTAGTGTGTGTTGGTAATCAGATTTGGAGTTACCTTAATATATCACTGTGAGGTAAGTCACATAACTCCTCAATTCCTAATACAATACAAACCTAAATAAAAAAACTAATACAAGCCACATGCTACCTAAGATCCCACTAAAGCCTATCCTATTAATGTCGCATCCTTAACATTGAGAAAATCAAGAGGTAATCTAGACACAAGAATGTCGAAGACAAGATGATACCTAAGTTTTTATCATTGGATGAAAAGACAAACATCGGTACCCTTCTACCAAATATTGTCATGCCCCCATCATGCAATGTTCTGTTGGCTTTCTCCTGTAAGGCTAGCACAGACTCAAGACCCGCCACGATCTCTGCCATTGTAGGTCGTTGCTTTGGATGGCTAAGTAAACACCGATCTGCTAGCCTTGCAAAATTCTTCAAACATTTAGTGGATATTGCCTCCCTTATATCGGTATCAATGATTTGCTTTAGCCTGCCTTCTTTAATGGAGTCATGAGCCCATCTAGCCAAACTCCATTGCTCCTCGTCAATACTTGCATCTACTGCTCGTTTCCCACACAAGACTTCAAAAAGTACCACCCCAAAGGCATACACATCAGATTTCCTGGTCAGCTTACCGGTGTAAAAGTACTCAGGATCAAGATATCCAAACGTGCCTTTCACCAAAGTGCTAACATGAGTGGACGCCTGATTTTTTATACATATTCTACACAGTCCAAAGTCAGAAATCTTAGCTTCCCAACTATCATGTAACAAGATATTAGAACTCTTCACATCACGATGGATAACTCCATGTGTGATATTTGTACCAGTGTGCAGATAATCCAGCCACGTGCCGCCCCTATGCAAATCTTGAGTCTTTGAACCCAAGGTAGAGATGTTCGGTATTTGTGAAGATGATCTTCAAGTGTTCCATGAGGCATATATTCATAAACAAGGATCATTTCCTCATCATCATTACAATAACCAATTAAAGACACCAAATGACAATGCCTTAACTTAGATAGCATCTTAACTTCAGCCCAAAATTCCAATGCTCCTTGACTTGAAGTTGAATCCAACCGCTTTATAGCAACAGTCAAAACATTTGCCCCATCAGTGATGGTTCCTTTGTAAACCTTGCCAAACCCACCACGTCCTATGACCAACGACTCATCAAGGTTTTGGGTTGCTCCCTGAATCTCAGAAAACGTAAACTGACGACACAGTTGTGGCGAATCTAACGATGAGGATGAGGACTCAACCACCGTAGGAAAAAACATAGTAATAGATGTAGTAGATATGAACCACAGCTATGGATACGCAGCAAGCTTATAGTGCGAAAGAGAACTCGATGTATCCGATCAATAAAAAATTGAATTCAATCATTCATCTAAGTCGACTAAACTACTAAAGACCTTCGATCATTGCTTTGTCATTTCTCCGAAAGAGACCAATGAAAACAGAGGCCAATGGTAGTTGGAAACACGGTTTCTACGAAATTAGGGTTTAATTGAGTTTAAATACTGATATACAGCGTGAAATTACCTCTAGGTCGTCCTACATTGACCAAAATTTATGATATTTCTGCGATCTTCAGGTTCGAATTGAAATTGAATATTGTGTCGCCGGAGAGGAAGAGATTATATGCATTTTTTCGGCGGTCTTTTGTCCTCTCCGGCGGCAATTGATCATCGTGAAGTTACGATCGCTGGCAGAACCCTAGCTTCATGCTGCACACGTGAGAATCGAAGTGATAACGACGGTTGTTAGTTCTTTTGATTGATAATTGATCATGAATTTGTTAAGTTTAATAAAACATAAGCTTAATCATGTTTAAATACTGAGTAAGGGTTAGGATCATTACAGAACCACTTTCTATTTTCAGAACTACAGAACCACTGATTTACATAAATGTATATTAAGTCTGGTAATACTTGATATGTTTTACATATGTGTATATCAGACATTAACAATAAACTATAAAAAACAACTAAATATCACCAGGTTTAACTTACATCTATGTAAACCAATGGTTTATAATTTACATTTATGTAAGTCAATGGTTCTTTTGGTTCTGAAAATAAAAAATGGTTCTGTAATGATCCTGATCCTACTGAGTAATTACTATATACCCTTACAAAGTTTAAAATATCATATATATATATATATATATATATATATATATATATATATACTTGTAAAAATTAATATATCATATATATCTTTGTAAAATATTACAAATATCATATATGTTTAATTTATTAAAAAAATATTAAGAAAAAACTATTTTGCCCTTATTCTTTATAAATCTATTTTCATATATGCTCATATATTAAATATTTTTTTTTTCTAACCCGTTTATTACAAAACATTCTTTTTTAACCCACTTTTCACTAAACTTTCTTTAACCATTTTTAACCAAAACTTTTTTCATATATGCCCATATATTTAACTAAACTTTATTTTGTAATTCATTTTTAACGATATTTTCTAAAAAATATGTAAATCTGCAATTAATCAAGAATTATGAGAAGCGCATAATAAACTCTAGTTAATTAATAGGCAAATAATTCTAGAGATTGAACCTATTACAACATCAAGTACAATCACAGTGAAAGTACAATCAAAAGACGAACATACAAAAGCACATCATGCTTTCCCAACAACCCATCAATCAAAAGAGGAACATACAATGAACTTAAAACATCAAGAAAGTGCATCAACAATTACAGAGATTGAACCCATTACAACATCAAAAATATTGTATTTCAAGAAATACAATTACAGGAAAGCTTCTTCATCGTCAACATCAAAAAATACAATTGCAAGAAAGCTTCTTCATCAAAAAATACAATTACAGAAACATACAATGAAGTTACAACATCAAGAACCCATTACATGTGATTGAACCCATCAAAACTACCCTAAGCCCCGATCAATCACCCTAACCACCTACGATTTACATACCTCGTTTGATCAGGTAATCGATTGCAAGTTGAAGAGTCGGCCATGGATGGTGGAATTCGATGGAGTCGATTGTAGGCGGCGATGGGGAAGAAGTCGGTGGACCTTTCAGTTCACAAAAGATGGAGGAAGAAGTCGACGATTGCTGCTTACAGAGCTAGCCGAAGACCCTTGCAGGAGACTAGTTGCAGTGCCAGTCGGAGATCGGGAAGAAGTAGATGGAGACCTTTCAGTTTCAGTGAAGATGGGGAAGAAGGTGACTTTCCTGTTTCAAACCTTTTAGTTTCACAAAATATTTTCACAAAATATAGGATGGTAATATATTTTACAAGGGTAGGACGGTAATTTTATTACTTTTGATAATATATATGATATTTGTAATTTTTTTTGGGTATATATGATATAATTGAACTTTGTAAGGGTAAATACGAAATTAACCCTTACTCTAATGCCTCATTTTTTTGTTAAATAAATATTAAAGTAAATTACCATTTGCATTTCTATCATTTGTTCATTTAAACCACTTTTATTCTTGCGGTTTCAAAATTACCAATGATCCCCTAACGTTTCATTTTTATATCCATTTGTAACCAAAATTCTAACACCGTTAGTTTTTTCATTAATTCTTTTATAAAAAGACTAAAATACCCCTAAAATTTAAAAATAAAATTAAAAAATTTTGGACCACCTACATCTTTTCTTCTACCACCATCAACCTGCAAATGATACTACCAACCATATTTTCCTCTTCTTCTTCTACTCACTGTATCCACCACCACCCATCAACACCACCACCCACCACCCACCACCCATCGATGCCACCACTTAAACCTTCTTCTTCCTCTTTTCTCTACATCCACCACAACCCACCACTCAACGACGGCACCAACCATCAACACCATGAACACCACAACCCACTCCACCATCGACCTTCAAACATCACTACAAACCCACTCCACCACATCTGCCCCTCACCACCACAATAGTTGTCACCCACCGCCAACCAAACCCACTACCAACCCTAATTACCACTGTTCTAAGCTCTCCCTTCCTTCTGAGATCCGTAATTTCAAGTTCTCTACTGGTGATATGGTTGTGGTGGTAGTGATGGGGGGTTATTATGGTGGTGATTGGAAACTATAGTGGTGGGGATTAGGCTACATTGAGGGGCGGTTGTGGTGGTGGTGATGGGGGATGTTATGGCGGCGACCGGGTGGTTGTGGTTATAAGGGATGTAACCTCTCGTAATTCTTTTAACGATTGTTAATCGTCGTTATCTCTTGTAAGAGTGTGGTTGTTATTCGCAATCACAAGGATTCGTTTGTAAAACTTTGATAAATAATAATAATAATAATAATAATAATAATAATAATAATAATAATAATAACAACAACAATAATAACAACAATCATAATAAGTGTTAACTCATGAAATAAAGGAAAATAATATAAGTTATAACCTGTAATTAATTAGTTTATACATGAAATAATAACACCTTAAATTCTCAGGGACCAAACTGTAATTTAATGAAAACTAAAACATGAGTTTTGGAAGCAATTAAACAAACCCTAAACTATAGGGACCAAAGCTATAATTAAACAAATTAAACCCCCACTCCCCTCTCTCTCCCCGTATTTCCGGCAAGGAGGTCCGGCCACTCCGGCCGCGACTCCGGCGAGCCCAAAACCCACGAAAACACCCGATTTTGATCCCCAAACCGTTTCAAATGAATTCGTGATTACGTTTCGAACCTTAAGTTCACTTTAATTTGAGTTTAAAGTCGACAATGGGTGCCGATTGAACTCGGTAACCGTCGACTTCAATTTTCTAACCGTTCGAACATTAAACTTTAATAACAACCTAATTAATTCAACCTAATCGATCATCTATCTATTCCTAAACTGTTAATCAACAAAAATTCATCTGAGAAACACTTGAACCTTCCATTCGATTCTCCCCTTCATCGCAACCTGCAACCATAGTGTTCATCAACCGATCGATCTTAGGTGGAATTATTAGGGAGATTTAGATCGCCTGGATCCTTGGAAGCTTCCTGTGCAAGGAATTTCGATAATATCAACGACTGCAATCTGAACCACTTTCACCACAGTTGCGACTTGTTCTTCATACGTGCACATCGGTTTCGTTTCAAATCGGGTAAATTAAACACATACATATACTCGAATTTACATGGGGAATCAAAGCCCCATGTTTATTTCAGTAATCGTTATCGTTTTGATGATCAATTTGGTCCTAAATCGTTCTAGAGTTCTTATGATTTGGGGATTTTAGTAATTAATAGTTTTAAGAATTTAAAACCATCTTCTCGCAGGCATAGGCGCCACAACCGAATGGAAAACACACTCCCCCACAACTGTGAGGTCCCGGGTTCGAACCCGGGCACCTACATTATTTATTTATTTTTTTAAAAACCCTTTTTCTTAACAAATTAATTACAGAAAAATCTTAATAATTATAAAAATTATTTTTGTAAACTTTAATTATTTTTAAAGACAAAAAAATTAATTTTTGCAGTTTTTTTATTAAATACTTATATAATCTTTTAATAAAACAGTATAACAAAATTTATTTTTAGTGAATTCTTAAAAAGATGGATTTAAAATGATAGTTTAAATTAACAAAATTAATATTGGTCAAATCGTTACTTTTAGTTTAGTCGTGTTATTTTAAATAGTTATAGAAATTATTTACACGCTATATTTAATTTTAACCATTATTATAAATACTTTAATTTCATTAAATTATCTAAATGGTATAATACTTTTCATTGCAATAAAATACAATTGATTCCATTATTAAATTTATTTATGTCAAAAACCCCTAAATATCAAATGAAACCCTAGTTCTCGTTAAAATATTAAACTAATTATTAAACTTAAATCTTGTACATATCTATATATTTAGGTACCTTGTGAAGGTTTACGTTGGAACAACGTTTATTATTCTTATTAATCTCCAAATTATATACTTATTGATCATGTAAGTATTTCTATACCCCCTTTTTATATTTTCACACTTTTGGGTGAAACATGTTAAGTTATAATCATTGCACATGTAAACGTTTGATTCTTGTAAACTTATGACAATTTACTTGTGTGTTGTGGTTAGTTGAACCTTGTAGCTACCATGTAATGTCAAATATATGTACAATCATTAACTATTGCTAGTCTGGCGACGTCATAGATCTATGGGCCTGACAAGCCTGCTTGGTTGATCCAAGTACACTTAGCTAATCGTATATACTTGTAAACGTTTGAGACTTGTAAAACTTTGTCAAGGTTTGATTGTGCATTTTGTCTTACATCCTTAGTCACTTTGTTCTCTAATTTACAACATGAATTGCCATCTTTTATATACTTATGTATTGAAAACTGTAGAAATCTCACCAACATTATTGTTGACCTTTTATTGTTGACCTTTTATTTTTCACATCTAGGAATGGACCTAGTTAAATAAACGAAATAAATTGGATTGTTACATCTTGTGTTATGTTATTTACTTTTTGAGACTTATGTTTGTAATGGTACAATTGGCACTTATGATTTGTCACACCCCGACCGACGGCGGAATCATCGGAGCGGACGAGGGAATGATTGATTGTTCATAACACATGGTTGTCTAATAGTGGAGATAATATTAAAATCATATTACAAGATAGCATAAGTTCACACAAGCAAATACAACAACTGAAATCACAAATAGTAATTGTCTTTTATTTTGACTAAGTCCCGGTCTTAAATGAGCATGTAGAAGTCCACTACCTTGCTTAACCTGAAATCATGTGAAAAGTAACGAGTCAGCTAAAAAAATTAGCCGGTGAGTAATCACAGTTTGATATACATATAGATTGATTGCTTGATTGAGAATAATCCAATTCACAAGGTAATGTTAAGACTTATAATGCAATAGCGGAGCATATAGATAAACCGACACAATATAAACCCCTTGACTTGACACTTGTATATAATAGACTTGCACACATACACCATAGATTGACTATTTGCCTCTGGCACAATCACCACTCGACTATTCATATGGGGTGGGTTATCCAAACCAGTAGATCTACCATTGATACCAGGATTGATTGATTGACTGAATTAGGGTTCTTACTGTCGTCCAGTTTATCATAGTATGTTCACATAGTTGCAAGTAATAACATAACCTGTCTTGAATTGAATTTAGAATGAAATAACAATAGAATATCATGATTGAATATATTGTATTACATGATTTCCCCCCAAATAAGAAATGATATAAAAAGGGGATATGAATACTCACTTGATTGATGAGATTAGAATCTGGATGTGATAGTTTAGACACCAACGATTTCCTTATGCTTAACCTAAGGAACGGTGTCTCGAATTAGAATAATAGTGATTTGAGAATTTGGGAATGTATTAGGATTTCCATTGGGTTTTGAATGGTAGTTTAAATAAACTAATTTTATTTAGTTTGAATGTCTTGAATTATAATAAATTCATTTCAAGTAATTATATAGAAATAAATCTATCAATACACTTGACCATTTGATTGATTGTTAAAATACAGGAGAAATAAATAAGTAATTTTATTAATTAATTATATGATAATTAATTAAATTTTTAATTATTTAAGTGACTAAAAGAGATAAAAATGATTTGAAAAGATTTATATATAAAACTTTTATATTTGATTGAGATAATCATGATTTAAATAATATTACATAAATATTATTTAATCCAATAATTATTTAGTGATTTTAACTATTATTTAAAGTCTATTTTTTATAAGAAATTAAACTAGTTATGTTATTTATTTAAAACTAATAATAAAATAAATAAATAAAATATTAAGATAAATTTCAGAAAATAATAAGGTGGTTTTAAAAATTTTAATTTTGTAAAAACATTTTTATAATTTTTAGAATTTTTTTGTAATTTTTAAAGGCTTAAAAAGGCCTAAAAAATAGGTGAGGTTGCCCGGGGTCGAACCCGGGACCTCTTGTGTAGAATGTGGACATGGAACCGGTGAACAAGGCATACAGCCGCGAGATGTTCTCGGTTTTTAATTGTTTTAAACCAAATTAACAAAACCCCATAATCACCTACGAGCCCTACTTCGATTTGAGCCAAATCGAAGGTCGATTCGATTTTGAATGCATCTGAAATCATGGGGCTTTCATTCCCCATGTAAAAACGAGCTTAATGGTGTTCTTAATTACCTGGATTCGTTTCGTTTGGTTAGCAAACAAGAATAAGAACACGAACGATCGAGGTGTGATCGAACAGGAATGATTCTTGATGGTTTGATTCAATTGAACACTTGGAAAGCTTCGTATGATGATTACAGACAAAAGCCCTATGTTAATTTTGAAGGTTGAAGCCCGAATAATGGTTTTCCACAGAGTTGCAGGCCGTGAAGGTGATGGTGGTCGGATGTGCTATTTTTGATGGTTTTTGATGCATTTGAACTCGAGGAAAGGTTTTAAAACGATTTAAAGTTCGTTAGTGCGGGATTAATTATGATTATTTCAAGGTTTTAGTGCGATTTGTGGCTGTAAAGCAGCCGAAATTCGTGGGTGCGATCGGGGAAGGAAACAGGGGTCGATGATGGGTGGTGGGGTTAGGTATAAAAGTTACATTTTACCCCCCTGAGGTTTATGTTTGTTGTTATTTCATGTTACAATTTTTCTTTTGAAGTTTCATAATTAACAAAACAACCCCCTTGAGTTATTAAATTCAAGTTTTTTAAACATTTCAAAGTTTCATAAACTTTGATAAATTATTATTATTAGTTATTAATGTTATTATTAACATTATTATTATTAGTATTAATATTATTATTAATAATAGTGATAATAATATCATTATTATTTATAATATCAATTTTTTTTAAGATTTAACAAAGTAAATTTTTAGATTAACGAAAATTACGAGATGTTACAGTCTCCCCTGCTTTAGAAAATTTCGTCCCGAAATTTGTTCACGAGGAGGCTGAAACGAAAAGATGAGGATACTTGATTTTCATTTGGTCCTCACGTTCTCAGGTGAACTCTGGGCCACGTTTAGATTCCCAGTGGACTTTGACAATGGGTATCCGGCTGCGTTTGAGTTGTATGACTTCCCGATCCATAATTTCCACAGGTTTCTCAATAAAGTGCATAGATTCATCAATCTGGACTTCGTCGAGTGGAATGTGGAGATTTTCATCGGCAAGGCATTTCTTGAGATGTGAAATGTCGGATGCATATTGCTGAGTTCTTGGGGTAGTTCAAGCTTGTAGGCCACTTTCCCAATTCACTCGAGCACTTTGAATGGACCCACGTAACGAGGTGCTAGCTTCCCTTTCTTTCCAAATCGAATCACTCCCTTCCAAGGTGATACCTTAAGAAGTACGAGATCACCGACATTATATTCCATGGGTCTTCGTCCTTTGTCAGCATAATGCTTTTGACGATTTCTAGCAGCAAGCAAGTTACCACGGATCTTATGAATTTTGTCGGTTGTTTCTTGTATCAATTCCGGACCAGTAATTTGTGATTCACCAGACCAACAGATGGGAGATCGACACTTTTGGCCATACAAGGCCTCAAATGGTGCCATCTGGATGCTGGTATGGTAACTGTTGTTGTAAGAGAATTCGATCAACGGAAGATGAGAATCCCACGATCCACTGATATCAATGACACAAGCCCGGATCATAACCTCGAGGGTTTGTATTGTTCTTTCAGTCTGACCGTCGGTTTGCGGGTGATAAGCTGTGCTAAGATTCAGTTGAGTTCCGAGAGATGATTGGAGACTTTTCCAGAAACGAGAGATGAAGCGACCATCGTGATCAGAGATAATGTCTATAGGTATACCATGCCGACTGACTATTTCATTGATGTAAATACGGGTCAATTTCTCGACTCGGTAATCCTCACGAATTGGTATGAAATGAGCCGATTTAGTCAATCGATCTATAATGCACCAATTGTCATCTTGACATTTAAAATAAGGAGCATTTAGTGAATGAAAAGTTAAACAGGAGATTCACGGGAACACGGAGGTTAGGTTTTGTCATATGTAAAGGTAAGACACTTGGACACATGGCAAGTTAGGTCTTTTCTTTTATGCCAAATCCATGACTACACGTTACGAAGGTTTATGAACCATTATATCCACATCGCAATGAGGATAATAACTAGTCTTGTTGTTCAAAACCAAGATAGAATTTCAATGATTTTCAAGGTTAAAGATTCAAAAATGATTCAAGAAATGATGCAAACAATAAGATAGGTATTTGTAAACATGTTTTGCAAGATAACAAATTTCCAAAGGTAGATTGCATACGTAATTCATCAAACCCATAGGTGTAGTCGAGAACATTCGCATGACTAGAAAGACATAATCACGAGTTGCTAATATCTTTACTTGACAAAAGATTGTTTGGGAAACTACCATCACGTAATCTGGTGTCGATGATATCTCAAAATGGAAGTTGATAAGTAAGGAATAAATGGTTCGATGTAGCTAGATCGAGTCAAAACATGAAGATAAAGGGAAAGAAATTGATTTAAGAATTTACATGCTCCATGCTTGGAATCAAAATCAACCTAATACGATCGGGTCTCCTTTCAAGATCAGAGATCATGCTTTGGCTTGATAGGTCGAATCACCAACATTGATTTACCCTTCAAATTACTACATGCTTCTCGTCATTTGATTACAACCATGGTAAGTTGGAGATCAAGAAATGAGAATAGTCATCAAGGTATGGTTTTCACCCCTAACTTGATGGTGTACTCTCAAGGTATGACCACTGACTTACCAATCAAAAGTTCGATTCCAACTCATTGTTGAGGATCCATAAAATAAGACGAGGTAACTCATCATTAAGGTGAGGGATTCACTCCTATCTTAACGATGAAGTTTTGCAAAAATAAAATATAACAAGATAAACTTCTTCATCAAAATCCAGAATTCACTCCTACTTTGATAAGGTCGTTTCATTTGAGGAAATACAACCAATAAAAATGAAATTATCATCTACTTTGATAAGGTCGTTTCATTTGAGGAAATACAACCAATAAAAATGAAATTATCATCAAGGTATGAATTTCACGCCTATCTTGATGATCGAGCTTCATAATAACAAGAAAACAATCGAAGATTGACATTTGTCACCAAAGCATGGGTTTCAATCCTATTTTGGTGAGATGAGGGTCGAAACCCTAGTTCGAAAATCATGATGAGGGTCGAATTTTATGATGTTTGTTGACGGTACGATGTTAGTTAGATTGTATTGATGTTAGTTTACGTGGATTATACAAGAAATTCGTGGTTTTGATGTGTTGTTCATACCTTACTAATAATAGCAACTTTTGTGCATAAACTTGATGAATTGATGATGGATAGATGATGTAATGATGTTAATGATTTTGTATTAACGTTGGATTATGATTATTAGGCAAGAAATATATGAATTGATCATGTAGTTCATACCTTGCCATTAGTAGAAACTTTTGGATATGAGATTTGCGAATCATGGTGATTTGATGATGTTGGTCATGTCTAGATGTTAGCATGGACTTGATTAGGTATGTTATTGATGAATTTGCATTGAAATTGAGTGTTAGATTGACCTTGGAATATTACTTTCCCAAAAGGGAAACTTTAATTTGGAAGATCATTGGATATTATGAGTTAGACATGTTTATGATGCTAGGATCATGTTAGAATGTTTATTGATGATGTCTAATGAGTTGGATTGTGTTAATTAGGTTAATTGGATGGTTGATGAACTAATTGGAAAAATCTAGATTTCTTGAAAAATGTGCAAGAATACAAGTATAATGTTTTATACCAATTATGTGTATGATGAATGATGATTTTGGATGGGACTTAAGATGTACAACATGGATTATGGTGTGTGATTAGGAAGTCATGTTGGGATTAAAATTGATCATTGTTATGAATATTGGTTAAGTATGAATCCTATTGATCAATATGATTATACTAAACTGAAGTAGTACAAGGATCTTATTAGAACTGAGTTGATGACGTGATATATGTGAACTATTTGTATGATTATCATGTATGATGCATTGTTACACTTGCTTAAATGAGATTGAAACTAATATGACACCAACAGGTCAACTAGGTCAACTGGGTCAACTTTTCTTCTTTCTAAACCACATAGCTTAATGTGCTATCTTAAGCACTTAGGGTCTATTCAACTATTCTGCTCTAGTATACTTACAAACTCACGTGATCTATGTAACCTTTGAAGGGTTGTCTTCTCATTCCCTATTTTCTTACGTGTATTGTTCATTGCGCATCAGGTGAGTTCATGCCCCACTATTTTACTTACTTCCTTTTTAGGGGAGATAGCATACTATTTTCTTTTACAAATGTTTTATAGATAAGTTGTGCTAGTATAAGGTAGTGTAGCATTATCATGAAGGCCCTAACAATTTCGGATCGTTAATATTTATAACTAGCGAAAAATGCTGGGTAGTACTACTGGGTCTGACAAGCCCCACCCGGGTGATTCGAGGTCAATCGGGTGCAATATTATCCTAAACACAAACATAATCACAACCTGGTAGATTGTGATGGGAGGCAAACAAACGAAACACATGTCTAATTCGATCGTGAAATCACTATACTTACTAGTGAAACTAGACTAGCTATCTGTTTCAGCACATTACTTATGTTTATTTAACTGTTACTGTTTTTTGTTAAACGCAAACTCTTGAACTCACCAACCATTGTTTTGACTCTTTTAGTATGCTATTCTCAGGTCGAGGTTGACTACAGCCGTAGGAGCACGCACGGGTCTCATACATATTCTTAAGACTAATAACATTAGTATTTGGAA
Organism: Flaveria linearis; assembly: GCA_024085815.1. NCBI lineage: Eukaryota > Viridiplantae > Streptophyta > Magnoliopsida > Asterales > Asteraceae > Flaveria > Flaveria linearis. The sequence continues at coordinate 10,070,729 of CM044015.1, forward strand.
TTGTTTACTTTGGTTACTTTATGGTTTGACGCGTGTTTTGCCAATTTACATTTTCAGTACTTTGAGTTTAACTTATTTATAAAACGCTTTCGTAAATGTTTTAAAGTTACAAACTCTGGTTGATTTTTAATTAAACGTTGCATATAGTGTTGTTCTGAGTAACTAATGACTGTGATCCTGGTTTATTCACACGCCTCGCGGTAAAACCCCGCACGTGAATTTTGAGGGTGTGACACTATACTCCACGTATGGTTTTGGGGTGAATCAAAATATTGAAGGTTTTAAGAAAAAAATAAGTTATATTTAGCATATGGTGTTATACGTCACGTATAACCCTGCCCCTGGCATGAAATGACACCTTGAATGTCAGAGACTTTAATGTGTCACTATATGCCTATGTGAGGTAGAGTGAACTTAAATTTTGAAGGTATCTAAATAAAGGGGACTTTTTTTAATTGTGTTTTATTGTTGTTGTTATTATTCTATATCATATTCTAAGATCAATTGATTACACAAAAAATTTGAAACTGTTACTACCTTTTATAGGGTTTATCAAATGGCAAATTAGAATCTTAGGCATATTACCTTTTATAGGGTTTATCAATTGACAAATTAGAATCTTAGGCATATCACGGTTTAATCTTTTAGTTACATGAGGATACCTTGTGTGATTAAACTTAATATTACGATATATAAAAACTTTTATACCCCATTGTATCGTGCGGGAGGAATCCTGCTAGTATTATAATGAAAATTATATTGTGGTTTTTAGTTAAATTATAATTATTGTGTCTTGTAATTTCTTAATCATATTTACTTAAATATGTCACTAATCTTGTTAACGTGCTTTGTCGTTCACGTTATTGAATTGTTCATATTTTATTGCGTTAAGCGTAGAATGTCATGTCATTCATGTTATTGAACATGCTTCATGCATTCCTGTTAAACGTGTCGTTCTAGGAACCCGCTTATTAAATATGTTAACGCTAGCATTTAAGAATAACAATGAAAGAACATAAGTAGGACAATAATTGCCCTTAATGTATGTTTTTTAAGTAGGACAATAATTGCCCTTAATGTATGTTTTTTTTTCCTTCATTGGTGCCTTATTCGTGAGGTTATCCTAAGTAGAAAGTGAGGGGCCATGGGGAGACCCCAACTCAGACCATGGGGCTAGTAATCCGAAGAAGTGAAATGAAGAGGCTGCACAAGTTTGAAGTAGAGCTACAAATTTAAAAAGATAGAAGTCAAAATCAAAAACTTAAACCTAATATGTTTTTGTGTGAAAAAAAAATTGGGTTGATCCAAATTTTAAACCAGTTTAACCATCACTCGTCAAAACGCTTTTGACCCACAACCATTCTGGTTCCATTTTGATAACCATGGATTCTCATCCGAAACAAATAAAACTGAACTTAATTATTCATTACTTTTAAAATTTTACTACAATAATTAATATGATTAACTATGCTTTCATCACACGAATGCACCTCCCCCCCCCCCCTCTCTCTCTCTATATATATATACACACACCGTGCTCCCACTCTCATCGTTGACGGTTAAAAAATATCTCAACTTCTCTACATGATCAACACCAACCCCTTATCCTTTCGCCCAACATTCTCCTAAATGTCACATTACATGTCTTTGTAACATCCTACCCTCATATCAACAAGTCTTTGTAGCATTCTACCATATAAATTTTTTAGCCTGAAGCTCAGAACTTTTTTTCCTATGCATAAAAGTACTTAAAGGTGATAAATTCAAAGTATGTTAGTATCTTTTTACTCAAACACGCGTAACTACAAAGTTTTTCATTCATCTCCAACAATATGCCTAAAACATATTGATATATATGGTAAGACATTTTAGGACTTAATATCTTCTGTGTAGATAAACAATACGAGATGTATCTAAGGTTCACACCCTTATTGTCCCCTTCCTCCACGAAAGCAAAACTATCACCTCATCTCAGCTACAATCATCTTTGTGTGCCCATTACACCTAAACCCGAAAACACCCATTGATATCTCTCTATTCGACAACACATCCCTTGTGAAACTTGCCTTCGAAAACACCCATTGATATTTCTCTATTCGACAACACATCCCTTGTGAAACTTGCCTTCGTCAACCCCCCATACAAAAAAAGTACCAAGCAAATAAACCTAACTAGGTTTATTATCCTCACGCTTCGTGGTAGGAATCAATTTCGTCAAATAAGAGAGAGAGAGAGGGGGGGCTGTTGCGATACATATCCGATTGCCGAGAGACAGATCCGGCTAGAGAGAGACAGATCTGGCGAGAAGGAGACAGATCCGGTGAAGTGCCGGTGAAGTGCCGGTGCCGGTGAGGTGCCGGTGGTCGGAGAAATCAGTGAGAGAGAGAGCGCTTGTGAAGTCACGGTGGTCGGAGAAATCAGTGAGAGAAATCAGTCTATGCTTATGGTCTATGCTTTGGAAGCGGTCTCTCTACCTATCTGGATAGAGGAAAGACTTGTCACCACCTACCCCTCCCAGACCCTGCTCTTGAGTGGGATATACTGGATTTGTTTGTTTGTTTGTTTGTTTGTTTTAAGGTTCGGGAAGAAACCTATTACATCGCCATCACCTATCAACCGAGCATCTTTCCATGCAAACAGGCAGAATATATTCAAGTTAAACAACCACCGAACAAAAATCCAAAAAAAGCCAACGGTTCTCAGATGAGGGCCTCATCATCATCATCAAACAGAAACAATAGCCCAAACATTTAAAAGAGAACCCAAATTAATAAAAATAGCAGTAGAAATAGACTAAAAGAATTATCAGATGAGGCATCCTCATCATCACAGAACCAAAATTGGGTTCAGATCTGGAAATTTCAAAACAAAGCTTAGAATAACAAATTAACCAAATTTAATCGGCTCTCAAGGTGGCCTTCCTCATCATCATCAAACAAACCAATAAAAGCCTAACAAACAGACGTAACAGGTTCTGTTCTGATGTGAGGTCTTCCTCATCATAATCAAAGAAAATTTCCACAACCAATCAAAAACCCAAAAAGGGCATTGTAGAGAGAAAGAGAAGAAGAAGCAACAGTAAAAGGGTATTGAAGAGAAAATAAGAAGAGTATAAGAGCATTCACAGTCCATCCCTCATCCCCATCATTATAATTACATTAAATACCTTTATTTTTTCTCTCTTCTTTTCAATTAAATAATATTTTTTTCATACTTTTATCGTTATATTTTCTTTTTTATCCACTCACAATCATTTTTAAATATTTTAGAAAAATTTATTGGGGAGACATGGTAATCGTTACATTTTCTTTCTTATCCACTCAGAATCATTTTTTCTTTTTCACTCACAACCATTCACAATCACCCCTACAATATTTGGCACCCACTCATATAAAAATATGAAATAGGCTGTGAATGCTCAACAAAGGCGATCACACCACCACAATCAACATTGTCAGGAGACCACCGCCTGCTCTACCTCAACCATAAAGGAGAGGTAAAGCGGCCACAGAGTCCACCGCCATGGTCACTTTGATGATTGGCAAAACAGAGATGTAGACAACCAAACCGCCATCGCCATGATGACCTATGCCACCAAGAATAGCAACGGGGATGCCGGTCCTAGCCACCGCCATGCGACCGACCACGGTTAATTTGGGCGAACAAACCATAACCACTACCATGTAGACATAACGGTGACAGCGTTGGTGGCAGCGTCACTGACAGTCAACCGACAGGTGCCGACCGGTACACCTGCAATTACTTCCATGGCTAAGGTGGTGCAACCAGCAAACAACGGCAGTTACCCTTACTAAAACAAACTCTGACCACCACTATGCAGTCACGGCAGCGATGGTGTCGCTATCACCGACGACGAGGCGGAGCAGGCGACTGACAATAGGAGCTCCCCTTTCTCTCTCTGGGAATCAATCGGAGGGTCGATTAGGAGGCGTGTCCCCTTTTTTCTCTAAAAATACTTCTTGTGGAGAAGGGCAAAATGCAAACTATAGAAATTAATATCGTCAAAATATAAACACTAAAACCCAACTATTTCTTTTAGTTGGTTTTTAATATCATACAATAACAACATACTCAGTATATCCTACTATAAGCAGTGTCTGAAAGGGGTTGGATTGTGGTAAATCTTACCTCTATCTTTTAGGATAGAGAGACCGCTTCCAATGAGACCCTCGACTCGAAATGAAACAACCACAAGATTACAGGCACATTTCGTATATTTCGAATAATATTTTAACAAAACACGACATATAAACCCACATACGCATCTCTGGCAATGAACAATAGACAGACACATTTTTAAAATAACAAGCGCACATTCAATAACGACGCTCCTAGTTACTCTGCTCTATGATTGTCCTAAAAGCTCTTATTCTTAATCTTGTATTAGCACTTTACATATAAAGGAAAAAGAAAGTCTACCTATGTCACAAGCATGCACTATCTCAACCGATTCCCACTAGCTGTCCTTAACATTAATTCTACGCCTCCAGTCACTCCTATTCTCGATCATGTGCTCGGAGAGGTGCAACTCTAACATGTCCCGCCTAATCAACTCTTCCCACGTCAACTTTAGTCTTCCTCTACCCCTCCTACCATCTAAGACAATGTTATATACAGTTCAAACCGGTGCTGTCATCTGTTTTTTCTTCAGGTGTCCAAACCATTTCAATCTGTAATATAATAATGTGATTGAACCACTAAATGAAACCCAACATTGACGAATAAGAACACTAAAATTGCTTAGCATACTGAAATTGATTTCAACACACTTATAACCTCAAGCTGATCTTTATTTCTCAAACTCATTTCAATGAATAATTTTGAATTTTCTAAAACACACTTATGTATCTATAACTGATATACGAGCATTTCCCCATGAAACTAACCATCCTTGTCGATCTTAATAAATCAACACTCGTTCCATTGATATGATTTGAAAGATTGAAGTAGTGCTGGCTAAAATTTATAAGAGCATGAAGAGTCGTCTCGGTTTTCCTTACTTTCTTCACAAATTACATCAGCGTCATCTCACCATCATTCCATTTTTCCAATTCCCCTATATAATTCTTATTTCTTAAACAGTCGTTTGGTTTTCTTTACATAATCTTTATTAGATTAATTTATTTTTAAATTTTGTGCATAAGGATGGAAGTTGATGGCATCACAAAAGTGTTGCAAGCTTTCACAATAAAGAAACCATAATAGTCAAATATTCAAAGTTATATTAACTTGTCTCAGTAATTCCTTTCTCGGAACTTGACGAGTTGTACGATAAGGGTGAAAGTTGAAATTGCAACGGATCCATTGGGAGAGATTTGAAATATATGTTGGGTGTGAAATTCATTATTTGGGTAGAAAATAAATATAGATAAAGTATATAGATATATAGGGCTAGAAATAGTTTACTTTAACTCAACAATTATAAGTAGTCACTTTGACCGATCCACAAAGGTCTGAGGCCAAAAATGACAAAGAAAACCCCTAAATTCGCAGTTTGGGGAGGGTTTCCGCACCTGCACTCATATTCACTTTGGCGATGGTCAGGTTGTGTAAGTCGTTTTAAAAAAAAAGACAACAAATTATTATTCCGTTAACATCTGACCTATTACAAAAAAGATGATGTAACACCACGTCTTAATCCACTCGAGCTTGTTTAAGCTCGGTTTAACTCAAGCTTTTAATGAGCAGCTAGCGACAATCATTCTACTTACAGCCCATTTTTGCAATAAATGGAACGAAACAATTGAAATTAATATTAAATTAAAAGATAAAAAAAGATGCATTATATAGAAGCACATTCTCATGCAAAGAAAGTACAAATGGACAAAGAGAGTAGGATTTCACAAGCAAATCTCTTTCCATCTTTTCACCCATATTGTCCAAGTCTTAAGCAAAGACATAAATATTATAGTCTTACAATATAAAGCCAATATTTTTAGAAACATAAGTGAACTTTGAACAATGCCGAAGATAGTTATTGCAGGACGCAAACAAACCAACCATTAACTAACATGATGGCAGATTCGTTCATCAGTATACGTCACTTCGCTATTATCACTTCCTTTCCGGGTGTGATAGACATCAGATCCTCTTCTGTAAGAAATACAGAAAAAAGAAAAATCAGACAAAAATGTCTGTCAATTGTTCACAGCCCAATGTTTAGTGTTTAGGATGTTAGAGAAACTAAATGTTCAAAGATGCCAATTGGAAGTAAAAATCCACACATTCATTCACTAGAGGTAACAATTTTGACATGTTTACTTATGAACGGGTCAATTTGGTTTCTCATTAAGCACAAAATGGTCAAATGGGTCAATCGAATACTATAGCTAAAGGAGCAATGTGTTTAGCAGGTTAAAAGATGCTAAAAGTCTATTTTTAAGCATTCGACCTCCTAACCTGTTTAATTAAGAGGTTTATTTATGAATGTAGAAGCGACTGGCCAGCAGGTAAGTTGTGGCATTGGACAGATGATAAGGGTTGGATATGGTGTGTATTTGTGCTTTCTGTGTCAAGATATCAGTCAATCTTAGGGCATGTTTTATGAATATGCTTATGTGATATTAGGATATAGTGTTTGCGTGAGCTTTCTTTGTCCGAAACTATGATAATAAGACATCTGAGTGTTTGAATAATAAGACCGTTTTAGAAAAATAAAATTAAAATTGACCAATAAGAACACCTTGACATTAAAAGGTTGAAATTGTTGATAGTAGAAATGTAAAACCATAAGGGGCGAATAAAAAACAAACAAACAAACAAACAAACACAACCCAGTATATCCCACTCAAGAGCAGGGTCTGGGAGGGGTAGGTGGTGGCAAGTCTTTCCTCTATCCAGATAGGTAGAGAGACCGCTTCCAAAGAGACCCCTGGCTCGATAAAGGGGCGAATAAGTGATTCTATATTTACCCCTAAATGATAGGTTTCTTTGAAGTTGTTATGAATCTGATTAAATATGTTTGGTATATGTTGTCTAGTTAACGAGTCGGGGTCTCTTCGGAAGCGGTCTCTCTATCTTTCAATATAGAGGAAAGACTTGCCACCACATACCCCTTCCAGACCCTGCTCTTCAGCGGGATACACTGGGTATGTTTGTTTCTTTGTTTGTTATTTATGAATGTAATATTATTATGTTAGAGAAACTAAATGTTCAAAGATGGCAATTGGAAGAAAAATCCACACATTTCATTCACTAGAGGTAACAATTTTGACATGTTTACTTATGAACAGGTCAATTTGGTTTCTGATTAATCACAAAATGGTCAAATGGGTCAATCGAATACTATAGCTAAAGGAGCAACGTGTTTAACAGGTTAAAAGATGCTAAAAGTCTATTTTTAAGCATTCGACCTCCTAATCTGTTTAATTAAGAGATTTATTTATGAATGTAATATTATTATGTTTGCAATTATAATTAACACGTTAATTAAAAAAAATGACCAATACTAAAACATGACCTATTTCAAGCATAACCTGTTTTGACCCATCACCCAACCCACTTGACCCGCCACTTCCAATATTCATGTAAATTAATGGAACCCGTCAATCAGTTCAAGACAGCATTTACCCGGTTTAAATAACATGACGTTTAAAACCTTTTTAAGAAACTAATGTGGTATGATATGGCTAACCTGAACAGATCCGAACACCCAGAAGCAACTTAGCGATGCACAGTTTCTTCATTCAAACTCACACCCCTAGGCGTTTCAGCAGAATTATCTTGACTACGCTTTCCTTTGAAAAAGTTAGAGTTCGTTCCATCATTTCTTTTTAAAGTAGTATCCAGTCGTTCAAAGATTCTAGCAACTCCAGCAATTCCTGCACTCATTTCTCTCTGAACTCCTCTGCTTATTTCTTTAACTGAACTATTTTTAGCAAGTAATTTCGCCTTTAAACCTTGAGTGCTTTTGAGATCGATTCCTTGTACCTGCAATAGGTGTAAATCATCTCAGATTCCAACCAAACAGAACAAACTTAATATATAATAAAGCAAAAGAACCATGCCATCTACGATTCCCAAATCTGGCCATGATCATGCAATTAGACTACACCTAGCTTTCAATTTCCTTTAACTGGAAATTGATAGTCATCTATTTAATGAACAGGCCACAAACGCCCTTGCTATTATCAAGTGATTTGCTTAATGAATTTTTTAATATACCCTTCTTGCTGTAAATTACTTATCAAAAAGTTACCAATTGCCCCTTAATTTGCTAGTTAGCATTTCCCATTTTTTTATATGTATTAATCTGATTACATATGAAAATAAGACAATTTGTTAAAAACACATATTTAAATATTAATATTGAGTTTCTCACGCTAATTTATATCTACACCCTTCTATTACGAACCAATTCCAAAGCATTACAGTTTACATCTATTTCTATATTCAATTATAGACATAATATCACTGATCCACTTAGAACATAACGGTAAGCTGTTATTATTGAAAGGGTGTTAACCCACTTACATGTAATACTGCATATTTATAGCAGTTAGTAGATCTAACTAACTATTACACATTTACACTTTCAGTCCTTATACTATGAACTATTACAAGGTAAACACAAAGTATACAAAACAGAAACTTTAAACTCTAAACAATGCAAGTTTTAATCTATGTTGCCTCGAGACTCGAGTCAATAAACTAGTTATCATAAAAATGTGATTCGGTTTGCATGAGAACAAAAATCAACATGCATACCTGGCTGAAGCAAAAGAAACTTAGATTTAACAGACTCTGAAAATGCATGCATCTCAGCAGCTATCGGTCTTCCCGGGCTACCATTAGGTGACTCGCTATCAATAACTCTGCAACATCATCCACATAGGTTATACCGTTACAGTGGTCAGATAATTTACAGAAAGAATTCTAAAAAATGTTCTACAAATGCCCAACTGAATAAAGTTCTTTAGGATTGGCAGAACATAGTTCTATAGTTTGAAGATCCAAGTTTACCCAAAATTACCACCTTGGTCGATTCAGGTCACTTTTGATCTCTAATTTGTCAAAACTCAAAAGGTTAAAGAAAACTTGGCTAAAGGGGAAAAAGTCAAATGGGTCAAAAGTCATCCAAAGCGTATATTTAGTGTATACCCCTAACCCTCGTGAATTGTTTTACTTAAAACAATGATACTACTATTAACATAATATAATCTCTCTTACAATTTTTATAAACTTACAGTTAGAACGAATGATCAAAATCAACTGGGCAGAAGTGTATTGGTTCAACCCGACCCGAATCAAAGAATTACCTGTTTTGACCTGTTACCCAAACCAACAGCCCCAAACAATTTTGCTACGTCCACTTCTAGGTAATTTAAACTATCAAGTTTTATTTTCCAAACTCCACAGACATATAAATGCATTTATGAACATAACAGCATTTAAGGAATATATGAAGATTACCCAGGTTTTATAATGCAATGTCTATTGTCAGGAGTCTGAGATGTCACATTACTAACGGGTATACCAGAAGACGGTGAAGTTTGATCAATGGAAGTAGGCCTTGAGCTAGAACTAGCTAAATTGTCCTGCGATGAAGCATATCCTAAACTGTGGAAATCCTCAAGTGATGTATATACTTCCCGTCCAACTGGTGCGTCGACCCTAAAAACAGAAGGATGAATTTGTGAAGGACCAACTTCTAAAAGTCTATGTTTGTTTCTTCTTCTACTATACTGCATGTTTCTTGATGCTGCCTCAAAATTTCTAATAACTTGTTCTTCAAAATCAGAATCAGCATACTCAACATCCTGAGATAACAGATAACAAGTTAACCTTATAGAAAATGTGAACAAAAACTTTGAAGTTAAAATTGTGGCACTGAGCATTGACATTGACCGGAGCGCGTACATGATCAACTACAGGATCATCGTATACATGACGAACCTCAAGCACAGACCTTATATGTCTTTCATCCTCCACCGCAGACAGAAGCTCTTGACTATATTGTGTATCAATAAATCAATTAAACTAGTTATTAAAATGAAATTTAATCAAAACAATAAAAGATCAAAGTTTAATTCTCATACAAGTACATAAATCTAGAATTATCACTGACGTAGCATTTTGTACCTGGATGGATCTTTCAACGCTATCACTTGCCAACATATTGGCATTCTTTGCTTCTTTGCGACCTGAAAATTTTTTTCCCACCAACCAAAACCTATAAGTGTGAGGATCATAAAGCAAGCAATGTGATCATTTAAAGTTAGGAAGGTAGTTTTGTACCACTCAAGAATACACTGGAGATGAAATTCATGTTTGCAGGTGGTTACCTGAGAATAGAAAAAGAAGAAAAGATACAAGTCATTAGGACTGATACAAACAAACAAACAAATATGCCCAGTAAGTCCCACTCAAGAGCAGGGCCTGGGAGGGGTAGGTGGCGGCGAGTCTTTCCTCTATCTTGGGAGATAGATAGACTGCTTCCGAAGAGACCCCCAACTCGGTAACGAAAACCAATAACAGTCGCAATAGCAAACAAAAAGTAAGTCAGACAACACACAGGTATAAATCACTTAAATACATAGAAAGCTTGTACATCAAATAAGCAGGACTGATATTATACAAAAATGTAGTTACCACTCATATCATCAAAAGACATATGACAGCTCAGATAATGATAGGCAGTGGCGGAGCTTGATCGAAAGATTAGGGGGGGCGGGGGAGAAAGTAAAGTATTTTAGGGGGGGGGGGACTCTATATTTATTAAAAAAAATCCACTACCGGACCGAAAATTTACACCATCGAGCCGAAAATTTACACTACTGACGAAAAAAAGAGGGGGGGCGGCCCCCCCCCCGGCCCCTATAAAGCTTCGCCTCTGATGATAGGATGATTTTCTGCACAACTGAAAGAAAACAATTTAACGCTGATGTATGTCTGTTTTATGTCCTCGTAATGCTATGGAATTACCTCATTTCAGGTTCATGTCTTTTGAGTAAATGTTGAGAAAGTTAGCAAGAAAATAATACCAATTCCCACATATGAGCCATAGATACACTCATATAAAGTCAGACCCTAATTAAAGTGAAATACGTAATTGACCATACAGAAAACCTTTATTTCCCATTTCAACTCGCAATTTTGTAACTTCAATGCCCTTTTATGCTCCAATACAATGTACACATCACAGTGCCAACGTGTAATTCGACAAAAAAGCCCCATTTTATGTACATTATTTCAATCACCCACATTTTTAAACGTCTAAGCACAACCTCCAATTGCATTCATTAACAATCCCCTGTTACTTCCATTCACATGGAAGTACCACTCATGAACTCATAATTAAGCAAAATCATCTCTGATAAATATAATTCATCTATACAGATACAAACCCGCCTACTACTTCCAAAGCAGATCATATAACATTATACACAGATAAACCTATACTCCCACATTCCTTTCCTCCAAATCTCCGAAAGCTAATTGATAATATTTCGTAACAAAAATAGGTTAAACAGTTCAAAATCTCTTCAAAGTACGAATCACACGAACAAACTACGGATCAACTCAATATAAAAAAAACGTCAAAAACTAATGATTCGACCACCGATCACGTGATGATGGAAAACAAAGGAAGTGTTCAGATAATCAGATACAGAATCAACAACTACAGCAGTAATCAAAGAGAATGCAGAGTGCATACAGTAGGAGGATTATCACGAGAATCAAATGAGTCGAGACAGATACTGCAGACATCCTCTTCTGAAGTGTGATCATGATCATCTTCAACGGCAACACCGATCTGATCCATGATCGGACCACCTGCTGGTGACGGTGATGGTGATGGTGATGGTGATGTGTCCATTGGCGTAAGAAACTACAGGTGATGGGGGTGGAACCCTAGAAAGTAGTGTAAAAACAAAGGGGAAAATGTCAAGGAAAGGGCGGTTGTGGGATCAGGAATGTGGAAGAGGAGTGAAGAAAATGGTGAAAGTAACCCGATTCACACGCACACTTGTTGGAAAAGTCAACAACACTCTTTTGGGTTTTTTTTAACGGTCGACGAATAATTTTTAAGCCCGATCATCCGGGTAAATTCATTCGTGAAATGTCACTCACGCCTGTAAACATAAACAGCGCTGATGACCTGGCTCGCCCATCAAAAGAAACCCACCACCCAAAGACCCACTGTGGTAAAGCCCTTGGTCCACTTGGAGCATATTGCAACTAGTGAGACTCCTATCCATGACCTCCACTTTGCAAAGTCATAGGGTGTCTCCTCCTAAACCAGTTGATCTAAGACTCATTGACGGTTTTCTTGTTTATTAATCTGTGTTGTTGGTTTCAAGTCTCGCTTTAAACAAAACATGGTTTTACGGTTGTGATCTTTCGAAGGGGTTGAAAATGTGGTCTCCGCTGGAAAATGAATAAATAAGCCTGATTAAGGTAACGTTTATTCTTAAAGCAAGATCTTACATTTGTCGTTGGGAAAAAATAATTTTATATTTTCTTTTAAACTTTTATAATAGAGTCAAATTCATTTTCATTTCCTAATATTAAAAACCAAATTAGAAGATCGTGTGTTACACATGTTAAAATGAAATATATATAATAGATTATATATATGTATAATTACTATTACTATATTACTATATAGTTAAAAACCAAGTCATCTATACTATATTAATAAGCATATGGGAAGAGCAAAGTTATCTTTTACTCAAATCTCTTAAGTTTAAGAGTTTTACCACTCTTAAAGCATTGTGTACAACATCTAAAGCACACTTAGGTCCTGTTTGATTTTACTGACCCAACGTCTGACCACTGACAGCCAGTCAGTGCGTTTGATTCGTCTGACTGGTAGTTCTGACCCGGACTGTTGAACTGACCGAGTCATCTATTTCTTCCCTTCTGACCCACCCCACCCACCCGATCAGCCCCTGGCCCCCTTCCTCCCGCTGCGCGATTCGTTCCTCCCCTACCGAGTAATCTGTTCCTCCCCTGCGGTCTCGTTCGCCGGTCATCCCCTCCCCCACGCTCTCGGTCGGCTTCATCCCCTCCCAAGTCCCGACCGAGCCCTAATCCAGCCCCTCTACGCTCTCGATCGGCCCTAACCGAGCACCAAGTTCGCGAGCCCTAACCGAGCACCAAGTTCTACATACCTACGGTAATCATCATTCCTTTATGAATATAGATGTATATGTAGATGGGTATATATATGTGTATGTATATGGGTATGTGGATGTGTATGTAAATGGGTATGTATATGGGTATGTATATGGGTATGTAGATGTGTATGTAGTTGGGTATGTATATATGTATGTATATGGGTATGTATATGTGTATGTATATGGGTATGTATATGGGTATGTAGATGTGTATGTAGATGGATATGTATATATGTATATGGGTATGTAGATGTGTATGTAGATGGGTATGTATATATGTATATGGGTATGTATATGGGTATGTAGATGTGTATGTATATGGGTATGTATATGTGTGACACCCTACACATATCACACATCAGCCGTGGACAGGAGAGATTCCTGGTTCATAAGGAATGTCTGGCCTCTAATATCAACAACGCGTTTTGGGCGTATTGGCTGTGGATGAGATGAGAACTCCATAGTTAAGCGTGCTCAGGTGGGAGCAATCCAGGGATAGGTGACCTCCCTGGGAAGTTTTCACCCGGGCAACCAAAAGCAAATCCGTGAGCTCCTCCTGGGCGAAGCGGACAATATTGTTGGTGTGAAAGGCCGGGTGTTACAGCTTCAAAGATTCAGCCTCAACGTATGTTTTTGAAAACCATTTTTGAAGAGTTTCATGGTTTTGGCGGTAGATCTATAGGGTTGTTTTTTGTTCTGTTGAAATCGATCATCTTCTTCAAGCAAAGGTGAGTACTGTAATCATCCTAACTAAAAACTTGATTTTTATTTCACTGATGTACATGTTAATTCTACTCCTTTATATTTGGGAAAATGATTAGTCTTTAAATTTTGATTTTTATTTTGTAAGCGCTTTTTGTAGTTGGAAAACCTAGCTAGCAAAATTGAAAGCACACGGTTGTAAAGTAGAAGAAGAGGGAGAAAATGTGTCGACTTGGGTTACAAACTTAAGCTCAAATGGTTGTTGCGTTAATGCCGTTGTTGGTATGTTCGACTCTAAATCCATGCCACGGTTAGCAAGTTAAGCAACAACCAGTTAATAATATGTCCACTGCTATTCTATTTCATCCTTTATAATATTTGAGCTTTCGTCATAAATGGTAGAAAATATGATGTTACTGTATCTTGGTTCTTGGTTTAATTAACATGAATAGAGAACATGATTCTAATTATCAGCTTAAAAAGTAATAATACTATTTTAAGGTAAAAGCATAAATTATATTATATTAATTTTGTCTTCAAACCATAAAATCCATGGCACGTCACTAAATTATGATATATAAACTATACGGAGTTTGAAGTGGTTGGGCTTTATCAAAATCTACAAATGCACTTTAGACTCATTTGATTTTGTATAATTACACATAACCTTTTTAACACATACTAGCTTTAGTTACCCGTGTATTACACGGAAGGTGGAAGGTTAATTATTAAATAACACAAAAATATAAATAAAACTAAATGTATTACACGGATTGAAAAATAAAATTGATTAGTTGTTGATCGTTATTAATATGATACTAACTTTAGTAAACTCATGTATTATACAAGTTTAAAAATAAAATATTAGTTATGATAAAAGTTTATGAAGTATAAAATGATATTTTAAAATAAAAAATTATTAAAATTATATATGGATAATAATTATAAGTAATAATTTTAATTTTTATTTCCAAAAAAATTTAACCATTTTCTCCAAACAACCGTATTAAATATATCATTTTTAAAAGTTTCTTATTATAACTCCTAATTTTAATTATTTGTAGTTTATAAAGAAGTTTAATTTTTAAAAACATCAATTTTAAGATATTTCATATTTTAAAAAATGTTTGATGCTTTAGAAAAACTCTTATTTTACAAAAATTTATTTTCTAGAAATAACATTAATAAAAGACATTAAGAAATATTTTTAAACTTAAAAAGAATTAAAATCATTTAATCTTTAATTTAGGTAATTATTTAAGAGGAGAGAGAGGCGGAAAAAACAACTTAGGGGTTCTAAAAATGTGACAAGTGTCCCCCCAAGTTACTCTTTTAGTATTATATATAGATGTTGGAGTTACAAGAAACTAAACAAGAGATGAATGGAACAATTTTAAATCAAATAAAGAAATAACATATCATTAGCAATCTACATTCATTGTGTCTGGATGCAGGTTCGGTTTCTTTGATTTTGACGATTTTCTTTTTTTTTACTTATGGTTCAATCTCTCGTATTCTTGTTTGGACTTTGATTCACGTGCTGTATATTAAACTGAAAAAATAAAAAAATGTGAAAAAAGTGGTGCTTTGATACCTATAATTATGTTTATTTACGTCATGAATGTCTCAAACATAATCATGAGGGACTTCATAGATCTTATTTGTAAATATTGCGTCACTGTCGTTATGAATATTTTTAATGTTAGATAGCCTGTGTGTAT
This sequence comes from Flaveria linearis, assembly GCA_024085815.1. NCBI lineage: Eukaryota > Viridiplantae > Streptophyta > Magnoliopsida > Asterales > Asteraceae > Flaveria > Flaveria linearis. The sequence continues at coordinate 10,086,294 of CM044015.1, forward strand.
GTTATTTTATAATTTGTTTATCTGTAATTTGTGATGCATGTGGAATTGTCCACAAGATCAATTCATAGAACAATCTGCTATACTATTGTTTTTTAATTAAATTTGTATTTTTCATTTCAAGCTACCGCCTCTTTATTGTTGAACTAAGTGAAGAACAAGCAATAGAACAAGTCAATGGAGACATTTTCACATACCAAAAGTGACCGTACTAAAAATGACCCTTTTCACATACCAAGTTCTAGATTTTCATAGATTGTTGTAAGATAATTTGAATGTGTTCCTTTGCAGCTTTTCCAATGACCAGTGAGCTAATCTTATTAAGGGCAACATTAGCCTACAAAAGGTTTGACCTTTATCAAACAGGTAAGAACAACGTGTTACTAATTAATATATATTTAGATACCAAAATGTTGCAACAGTCATAGTTCTAATATAAATCATTACTTATAGTAGTTTTTTTACCTTATCATCTATTGATATAAGTTTAAATGAAAAATGACTTATATGTGATCAATCTGACTACTTTATCTGCTATATATTCACAGTTTAGTTTTACCTTATTTTTGCTATATAATACATCATTACAATGTGCTTCAATATCAATAAACATTACTTTATGTTCAAACAAATGAATTTGTTTCAATATGTATTCAACATGTTTGTATATGGTGTGAATAATGATCTATGCATTTGAGAATGCAGTAGCAATATGCTAAAATTCAAATGTCATGAAGTTTTAGTAGTTAGTAGAACATACAGAATGTGATTTATAATATCTCAATTAATTATTCTGAGTTTGGTCATAATCATCTTCATGTTGTTAGTCTTGATTTTTATTGCTTATTAGAATTGTGTTGTAGTAGACTCCCTGCACGTATGCAATTGTGGATGGAAGATGTCATTTAGCAGCACTTGGGCATAATTAAGATGACCAAGGTATCATATACTCTTTAGTTAAAAGCAATTTTAGGGCAAACTGTAAGTCTGAATCATATATTCGAATCATAAAAAAAGGCTGCCATAAGTCTTCTTGTAATCTTATCTAAATTTTGTTGCTTATACATATGTTTTAAATTGGAAATGAGTTTATATTTACGGCTAATTTTTGCTGCAGTTAGGAAAATAGGGCAACTGCTTTAAGAATAGTGTAAGTTGTTTGAAAAAAGAGTTATTTTGCTAACAAATCTTGAGAGTTCTATTCATAGCTTCATCAAATAAATATTTCTATGTTGAAGTGGTACACACAGGCTATTGATTCACTTAAGTATTTCTTTTCAATTTTTGGTCTACTTGTTTATGCAATATGGCAATCTATCATACTAAAATAAAGTACTACATGTTGCTTATTACATTGTTTCCTTTTAATTTTTGGTATAGCTTGCTTATCACATTCTTTGCATCATGGTATATTAAATCCAGACACTTATGCTATGAGTTTATACTAAAGAACTTATTTTTCTCCCAAATGTTAAATGCATAGAATTGAAAATCTGGATTAAATTATTCATTTGGGTTTTGATAGTTTTTACATTAGAGATATATGTGTAATTTGATGTACATATGTGTAACCACTAGATTTTCATATTAGATGCATTACATAATAGAAATTGAACATGTGTGAACTGTTATTACTACTCAGATTGGTTTCAAACCAATTTTTTCTATGGTTCTGTAGGTGAAAAAACCTATGGTAGACGGTACAATCATGTGTGATAGAAAACAATGAGCCAAGAGCCAAGAGACGATACAATCATGTGTGATAGAATACAATCATTATCTTTTCCCTCTGCTATACTCACAATCACTTTTAAAAAATATTAAAAATTAATAGAGATAAACAATGTTTTATTAAATATAGAGATGAACAACAACATGTTCTCTATCCTTCACTCACAACAACTTAAAACTATTATCTATAATATCTATAATCTATAATATACAAATCTATAATCTATAAATACTAATAAAAGAAGGTTTTTGTTTGACACATGACACAATTGTAGACATTCTAAATCTTATTTTCTCGTTTTTCTCTCCTATTAAATAACTACCTTAATTACTAATGAGATTGTGTAATTTTTTTAAATATTTTTTTAATAAACTAAAAAATGATCTTTATATAAATGAAATTTCTAAAATTTACTTTATATAAAATAAGATATTCTTCTGAAACATCAAATTTTTTTAAATACGGAAAACTTAAGACCTATGTTTTTATAAAATTAAAATTTTTATAACACGAAAGTAATTAAATTTTAAATTTTATAAAATGAAATTTTAAAGATGATATTTTCGTTAACTTGTTTTAACACAAAATGTTTTAAAAAATAACTAATTTTAGAAAAAAAACAATTAAAATTAAAAACAAAAGTTTAAAAATAATATCGTCATTTTATTACTTAAAATTCTTACTCGTAAGTAATTTTAATCATGTGTTATCTCAAAATATCATTTAATAAATCATAATTTTCATTCCTAACTATTCAATATTTACCGATAAAAAAAGGCTATTCAATTAGTTATTTATTAAACCCGTGTAATACACGGGATACTAAACTAGTAAAGAATACATTCACAAATATACAGAGAGTGAGATGTGAATTGTAACATTTTGTGTTTTTCGCTAATTAAAAGTTAACGCTCTTATGTTCTTGTAAGGACAGTTTATATCATTTATAAAACCATGAGGATTATTTATGATTACTCGTATTTTGTCCTTTTATTCATTGATTTAATGGTTAATAATCAAATTTATTAAAATTAGACTTTAAATAATAGTTTAATCCACAAAATTATTATTAGTTCAAACATTGCCTTTAAATTATTGTTTAGATAGTGCTTATTTTATTTAGTTATAACAAACTTTATATATATATATATATATATATTACAAATTATTATAAATGTTTTCTTTTCATATCTTTATATAATACACTTCTTTTCATTTATTACAAGAAAAATATAATTGGTTCCCATTTATTAAATATAATTATTTAACAAAGCCCCAAATATCAATTGAAACCCTAGTTCCTGTTAAAACATTAAACTTATTATTAAACTTAGATCTTATAAATATATATATGTTTAGGTACCTTGTGAAGGATTTCGTTGGAACATCAATTATTATTCCTATTAATCATCTTATATATACTTATACGTCATATGAGTTTTCTCATGCCCCTTTTACTATTTCACACTGTTTGGGGTGAAACATGTTAACGTATAAACTTACACTTGTAAATTCTTATTCTTATAACACACATGCAATTCATACTTAATTTTGTCATGGTTATTATATTATTGTGAGTTATATGTGATGCATTATATGTTAACAATCATTAACTATTGCTAGCCTGGCAACGCCATAGATCTATGGGACTGACAAGCCTATTTGGTGGCCCTAGTGTGGTATTCTTGAGCACTATGGGGACCAAGTACACTTAGCTAATCGTTTAATCTTGTAATCATGTAATATGTCAAGGTTTGATTGTAGCTATATGTACTCTATATACTTGCATAATTCGTAACCATTGATATGAATTGCTACTTGTAAACCTTTTACATATATGTATGCTTAAACCATGAGAACTCACCAACTTTGATAGTTAACCTTTATTTTTAACATGTTTCAGGAAATGCATAAGGTTGATGATTAACTTTCGAAGCATTGCTTGCTTCTAGGATTTGGACCTAGAAAATAAATGATATATCTTTAAATGTTGAACTTATGTTACTTTATTTTGTTGAGACTTTTGGTTGTATGACTATTAAACTTATGGTTAATCATATTTACATTTAAAGGTAGCGTTATGTGGCTGTGAACAATCTTATCCCTCACATCTCAACGTTTCCACCGTTAAGGTTGGAGTGTGACGTGAATGCTCTTAGTCTAGTAGGTGAAAGGTTATGTACTTAAAAATATTATATCATTATATACTTAAATTTGATATTCCAACCTATTTGATGTTAAAATAAGTTAGTGTGTTCTTAAATTGATAGATATTAACTTGAATAAAATGTCATTTTAAACGACCTTTTATTTTGTCTCGAGTGATATTAGAACCCATAATTAAGTTAGGAAACTACTCTCTTATCATTAGGCTGCAACTCTCCATTTTTGAATTAAACTAGTAATTTAACATGCGCGTTGCTGCGGGTTAAAACATAAAAACATCAATATTAACATTATATTCAAAATAATGATAGGTGTTAATTTAATCAAGTACGTATACGTTTTCCTGTAGGAACGGCACCTCCAACTTTCTTAAAAGAAAACCTACAATTGAAAAAAAAAACAGGCTCAACGCATAACTTTTTTTTTGCATAGAGCGAGACTCGGATATGAGACCTTCCTATTTCTAATTGTTCCTTGTATCTCAACTCAGCACTTTTGGGTTAAAAAACATTAATAAACAATGAATTATTTGCACTCTTTTTAAATGCTAATTGGAGTGATTTATCAATAATCTAGCACCACCATTATAATGTGCGTACATATCATACGCTATATGTAAGCTTTAGTGTAGTTATCAAGATTCACACATAGAAATGTTGGGTTTCACGTGAATTTTGAAGTTTAAGTCTAACCGATCCGTCCACATTATATTTTTGATGCACTATTTTAATCATGGTTTATGGTAATGAACAAACTTGAACCAAAAAAATATCAAAACACCTAAATTGAGTGAGAGAATACCTCTAAAGATAACTAATAGCTTGAGTTTTCAACTGTAAGGTGGTGTTTTTTTTTAAAAAAACTCTTCCCCACCTCTTCATCTGCGCGCATGCAGACGCGGGAAGAGGTTTTGAGTGCGCAGACTGTTTGTTTTTTGGAAGACGTTTCATTAAAAAACGTCTGCGTGAGGTCTTCTTGGTGCAGACATGGACTAGTGTCTTCAGGCGGGAAGAGATTTCATCAAACCTCTTCTCCTCTTTACACCCAACCCTTTCAGACTTGTTATTCTTCATTTGTGTTCAACCTTTCACCCCTCCCACTCCTCTCCTTTTGTTGTTCACTCATGATGGTCTGCTGTTGAAGATGAAATTGAAAGTGTGAAGAAACTTGCAGAAGTTTTTTCTAGGGTTTTATGGTAGATTTGTGCATAATAACAAGATGGATCATAATGATTAATGAATACCTGTGCAGCAAACTCATCATTCAATCGTTCTTGTATGTCACTGATTCGACAGTTCTCCTCTTTACACCGCTGCCCTCCCCCAACCGCCCCCTCCCCCCACCTGCGCTCGCCTCCCTCGTCCCCCCACCTGCGCCCGCCCGCCCGCCGGCCGCCTCCCCCTCCCCTCACCTGCGCTCGCCTCCCCCCCCCACCTGCGCCCTCCGGCGACACCCTCATGAACGAACGCGGAGCCGGAACCGATTGTTTGTTAGTTTGCTAAGCTAACTGCAGTAAAGCTTCCGTGGCCGATTGTTCTACCTCTAACCCACTCCATGGGTGTGAAACTAGATTGTTTTGTAGTTTTGATTCTCTCTAAAGAACAGAGAATATGAAGTTAAGTTGAAGTTGAAGATGCTGATTGTTGGGGAAGATGTGATCTTTATTTATCAAGGGTGTGGAGATTGGAGTGCAAGTTGGAATTGGAATTATGTAGAAAAATAATATTGAAAATAATAATAGTTTTATAATATTTAGAGGGGTGCACGTGATAATTAAGGATATTTATTCGGAAATTTGGCTTGGGAAATTTGTTTAAGTTTACTGAGGTTATTTATGTTAATTGTGTTTAATTATGAACTTTGTTGGTATTGGTGTTTTTTATTATTTAAAAATAGGTGTAATTTAATTACAGAATATTTTAGCATTTTGCAGATGTTAAAAAAACAACAGTCTTTTTCTTGCAGACTGCAGACGTTTGATCCACCTCTTCTGCTGCAGACGTCTGCAGATGTGGTCCGCAGACTGCAGACGTTTTCCTGCAGAAAAAACAAACATCACCTAAATGTTCTAATCAACCTATTTGACTGAAGTGGAATTTGAGTGCTGGGTAAACATTGTTAACTTATACCTACTAACATAACCTTATAAAGCTTCAACTCACTTATATAACAAAAAACTGTCATCTAGAATTTTAAAAAACAGCTCTTGAAACATGAGTACCACATTCAATTTTTCCCAAACCCTCTTCCATAATTGTTAGCCACCTTAAAAGACACTTAAGCTTGCTTTTAAACATCAAAATAGATCAAACAAATGATCTATGTATTATCATAACATTTATTATTAATCACATCTCATTCACTCAAATGAGTAAAAATAAAATAAAAATAATCTGTTTATAAATATATTGATATAAACAATTATAAATACGAATAAAATCTTATGATTCTTCCAAATCAAAATCTTTAATAGTAACCTTTTTGTTGATTTCCATGTTAAACCTGCAAATCAAAAACAATATTTATCAAGGTTATGCATAATAGAACTCAGAATTAAGTAGTTGCAAAATAATTTCAAGAATTTACCCCTTCATACACATCACCATAAGATCCTCTTCCAATGAGTTCTAAACCGCTAAAATCAAGATTCAGCGGCTTCTGCATCTAACATCGTCAGTAATATTCGTCCTATTCCCCTCAAGCGAATCTTCATCTTCCCACATCCTCGCATCGACAACACGCTTCTACTTTAGGGTTTCGTTATCTTCGTCTTCTCATTTTAACTCGGGTCAAATCGAAGATGGTGGATGGTAGATGGAGTCATGAATAAAAGGTTATGGGGGAGTGTGTTGTGTTCTTGCTGCCATCGTATCCTTTGATTTGTCTCCGTCGCTGCTATTGATTTTGTTCTTCTCGTCTGACTATGTTAAAGTGTTTGGGTTCCCATGCCCTTGACTTCTATATATACGCATTTGATGGTGCATGCTCCTGATTTTGTTAATTTTGTGTTTGATATGGATTTTGCGTGGGTTTGTGCTTGATTGGTCACCCGGAATCTACCGATTGCGTTGTTTTGAGTTTTGTGGTTGTTTTGAGACTTGCAAAAAGGGATCAAAGAGAGGGAGAGGAGAACGATGACTGATGAAGGAGAAGATGGAGGTAACACACTCTCTCATCTCTGGCGCTGATGTCGAGAGGGTTGCACAATCTGCATAGATATGGGTACGGTGACACTGTAGCCACCGACCAAAGTGTTTAATATATATTATAATGTCTTTCTTTAAAAAATTTTCTCACTCATTTCAAATATATATTTAAAGTTTTATTAATGTTATCTACATGTTATTTGTTAATTAATAGTAGTATACTATTCGGTAATAATTTAATATTAAGCTTATTTCACATATGCCTAACTGGCTTGTTTGGTTGTAAAAAACTAAACTACAAGTTTCTTTATTATACATAGCGTCTAAAAGACGAAAGAACACGAACACTCTTCAAGAGAGCAAATAGAAGGATATTACATATTTTCTCATGAAGTGTTTTTTTATCTTGTATAATGGATTTGATTGAACATTTTCCTAACTTGAACCCACTTGAACCCAAAAATATGAAATCGGATGCTAGAGATTTGACACTAAAATTTCCGACATTCATAAAAAAATTTTGATCCACCACTAGATGGCAAAATAAATAGACCCCGTATGTCTAATCAGTTTGGTCAACGAACTTGTTGCCAAAGTCTATATGGTTCACTGACACTCTAGATAACACTTTCATCATTAATTTGGATGGTCATTCTTTATAGGTTTAAACACTTTTTAAATAATTACTATACCCCCCACACTCGTACCCTCTTCAACAATCAATAACATTTTTTGGTGCGACACAAGTCACAATCATAAACCCATAAGCATCAACTTGTTATATTAAAATAGAAATGCATACCGAGAGAATTGATCGACAAATTTAGTTTAACTTTCCACCCATGTCTCACATCTAAGAATGCGTTTGATATGCAGGAATTCAATGTAATTTAATGGGTTTGGAATCTGAATTACACGGGACATTGTGTTTTGCTGGTAGAAATTCGTTGGAATTGGAATTTGAATTCCATTATTAACATGTTTTGTTTGTGAATGAATTGAAATTGGAATTGGAAGTAATTCCCTCAAATGAAGGATTTCAAAATGCTTCCAAAGTTTGAAGTATTTTAAATTCCACCGACCCCCACCTCTGTCACAAAACGCCAATCAACGACCCTTGCCGACCTCGCAAACCGCCACCGAGCTCGACCACCAAGGCCGCCGGGTTGGCGCGGCCTGACTACCTTTGCTCGCCGCCGACCGCCGCCACCCTCGACCGTCGATTATCGCCAATCGCTGCTGCCGCCGACAGACGCCACCTCTGACGGTCGACAGTAATCGCTAACTGCACCCCCCGCATACAAACATCCGTCTCCATAGACTACGCCTGCAGGCAATTACCGACCGTTGTAGCCAACCCACGTTGGTTTTAGTCTTTTAGACGTGCTCGAGGCGACTGTTGATTCTCGGATTCGGGCGTGATCATTTGGTGATGGCGGGGGATACAGTCGTTTTTCGGCAACGGGTGCGGTTGGTTGTCACGATCGGTTGCCAGCGGTCACAACGACAGTGGTTAGTGGTATGTCGCGACGATGATCGGTGGCAATGAAGGCAGTGGCGGTTTGCAACGTGTGATAAATTTCAATTCCTTTATCATTATGTTGTCATTAAAAAGGCCTTTTAAATTTAAATTCTCTATATAGATTTTAATTACTTTGAATTCCAAATATTTAGAAAAATATGTAATTTAAAATACAATTTATTATAATTTCAATTCAAATTCCAATTTCAATTAAAATCAATACACCAACGCCGCTACCAGTTCAATCGCCGATAACACAGTTTCAACAATAACAAACAATCAAACCAATCAGATCGAAACAAAAACAGTTAACAACACGATCTAATGAGCTGGATTACCAAGGAGTGTAGAACTCGACGGGAGCGCCGCGATCTTGTCTGACCTCCTTCTCGAAGCTTTCTTCCGTGAGAACAACGACGTCAGCGACGACGGGTGATATGAAGAAGAAGAACGCTAGGGTTGCGACGGTGAAACAGATCGATGATCTCGACATATTGGTGCTGTTGTTGTTAGATGATTGTTGAAATGAATTGTGAAGAGGGGGGCAATCGAGCAGGAGGTCAAGCGGGGGGAGGGGGCCGATCGAGCAGGAGGTCGAGCATGGGGGTGGGTGGGTTGAGCAACAGAAGTCGAAGGAGAGGGGGCGGCCGACGGTGAGGTCGCCGGCGATGGGGGGCGGCGATGAGGCTGGGGCTATGGAGGATGGGGAGACCGATATGGGGGGATGGTATGGTACGTGTTGTGTTTATAAGAAGAGGCTGGAAGATGAGAAAAAAGGCGGGTTTAAGTCTTCTGCAAGAAGAGGATGGGAAGACATTTTTTAATAAAATGTATTTAAAAAAATAAACAGTCTGAAACCTAAAATGTCTGCCCGTCCTATTCTTGGTGAAAATAAAAGAGCCTAAGAAGTTATTTTATAAAAAAACAAACACCACTTAAAAGTTCAAATAGCAAGTAAACTCCCCCCCCTAAGGGTCTAATAGGAAGTGCGAGCTCGACTTGTGGGCGGCTTTTCAAGCTCTATGTCGTCGGATTAGAAGAAAAATATTAAATAACTTAAATTTTTATTCAATATTAGGGATTGAAAGTCCTCCAGACTTGGTCTAGTGGTGAGAACTCCCCCTCCCAAAGTGGAGGTCAGGGGTTCAAACCTTTCTGGTACCAGTTTGGGGACATTTAGAGCAACAAAGAAGAATTGTCCTTTAAGCCAGTGGTTGCGGAGGTCGATTCTCAGAGCTCGACCTCGGTTTTCATCCGGCTGTTACTCCAGAGGGGCAACCCTTGTGGAGGCAGTACGGTTTCCGGGGAACGCTGTAACCAAATCTGACAATCCAGCGTGGATCCGGTTCAGACAACATAGTGTGGAGCAGATCTTGACTAGGGTCGCCCAGGTGACGATGTGAGATTGGGTCCCTAGTAAGAAAGTCACTCTTAAAAAAAAATAGTAGGGATTGAAACTAGGGTTTTAGGTTACGTAAAACGTAAGGTTTCTGCCACCGGAATACTCTCCCCTCCGCCCTGAGAACACACTCTTCTACACATCAATCATCTCTAACATCAGAGCTTTAGGTAAATGCATTTCATTTTGTGAATGAATTCGAGATACTCAATACTTAATTCATTCTCCTTGAGTTCAAGCAGTTCAGAAAACATCCACATGAGTTTTTGTAGCGTTTAAACACAATATACTGATCTCTAATCATCGTTTTCATCAAAGAACGTGTGGCGAATAGTTACTTTGCACTTGATAGTTGATATATTGATCGTTATTCAACTTATTTTGCTTCTGAATGCATCTATGTTTTGGAAGTTTGAATCTGTTCTTCCTCTGCTGTTGGTTAGAGTCAATTGTTTTGTTTTGTAGGTTTAAATTATTGGAATTTACAGCTTTTGTTGTGTTTATATGGATTTATCATTGATTATTTGAATATTTGATGACATATTGACATTGCAGGTGTTGAGGTTGGGGTAGTGTAAGGATAGGCATCATGGCTACCCTGAAGTCAACATCCATAAATGGAGTGAAGATGTATACGGTTGCAGGACAACATCGCTCGCTGGCGACTTGGCTGCCGCCGAAGAAGCTTAGAGCTCTTCGTAAAGATAAAAGTACTGATTTTGTTAATTGTCTCATGTTCTGTTACTTATGTATAAAATTGGCGTTTGCGTATGAACATTGCTTTAAAGTTTTGCTGATCATGGCATATGCAAATGTTATTTTCATATTTACGTTTTAAACTAGAGCTCCCTATTCATATTCCAGTATTGTAATTGCTTTTCATGTTATTTTCTGTAGTTTTTCTAGAACTATTTTACTTTATAAAATCTTTAACTGCTTTTTTATGTCGTGTATAGATTACATGGAAAGGGTGGATTTGATCCAGGACTTAAGATTTGAAACCGCAACAACTAGAATTAAAGCTACCCCAGATGGAGAATTTCTCATTGCTTCAGGTTATTGGGAACATGTGATGTATTGTTGTGTTTCATTCAGCTTTGTCGATATCATGTGGTAGATTGTGTTAGTAACTTTACTGACCGTCTTGAGAGTTTTAGGTATTTACCCTCCACAAGTCAAAGTATACGAGCTAAGGGAATTATCATTGAAGTTTGAAAGGCATCTGGTATCGGAGATTATCAATTTCCAGGTATCTTTTTCTAAAGTGTAGGAATTTGTATCATTAACATGAAAGTTTAAATAGTAAATTCCAAGGGGCGCCTCTTTGGACATTTTGCTCGATGTTTTTTTTCCATATCGTAACAGGTGTTGAGCGATGATTACTCAAAGCTTGCATTCCTTTGTGCTGATCGCTCTGTTAATTTACATGCTAAATATGGAAGTCATTACAGTTTACGCATTCCAAGGTTCTTAACGTTCTCTCATCAGACAATTTTTCTTTTTACATAAATGCGAATTCTTCTAAATCTGTATCATATTCTTGTTTCTTCCACCAGTCCTTGCTTTCTCATTATTAGAGGGTGTTTTATATTTTTTACTAATAGTCAAATACTTGCTTTGAACCTTGTGTCTAGTAAAATATTACATTTGTTTTGGAACAAAGGGATAGGAGACACCTTTACTGTCTTTATCCTGTTCACTTCACTTTACTCTAATAAATTCTATATATTTCATTCCTTCTTTTATGATCAGGATGGGAAGGGACATAATATATGATTGCTGGTCATGTGATTTGATATGTGCGGCTTCTTCTCCTGATCTATACAGAATTAACTTAGAGCAGGTTATTTGCCAAACTCCTCAACTACCAACCTATTATTATGAGACATTAATTATATTTTTTGTCTATATTTGGAGCTAAACTAAGTACTTCTTATGCAGGGACGCTTTCTATCTTCTCTTAACACACGATCCCCAGCACTGAATGTAGTATCAAGAAGGTGAGTTTGACATCATTAAGGAAATGCACTTTGCTCATTCTGTAGTTAATATGTTTTTGTTTGTTTATTTTAGCAAGTATCATGGGCTAATTGCTGGTGGCGGTGAGGATGGTGCTGTTGAATGCTTTGACATGCGAATAAAATCTTCTGTTGCCAGGCTCTATGCAGTTACGTCTGTCAATGAGGGTGATCAGGTTGTTTTCTTGTTTTTTTATGCAGATTAGAACTTTTAACATTTTATATGATCTGCCAGGTAACAATTTGGTGCGTAGTTTCCTATTAATGAGTTCGAGTAATAAGGGACTATGACCAATTCTTTTGCTTGATCTTTTTCTAAAGAGTCATATACAGTCTTTTTTAAATTTAGCAAATGCAGTAGGCACACTCAGAAAATACGCATACTGTAACTTCAACCAACTAAATGCAAAGATGCTAAATATTATTACTTTTTATCTTTTTTAAAGTAGAAATTCATTTAACTGTAGCAAATGGTTATGATTGTGAGTGAAGTACCTAACAAAGCTCTTGTTTACATAGGAGGTTAGTGCTATAGAGTTTGATGGAGATGGAGGTTATCACATGGCTGTTGGAAGTAGTGGTGGAAAGGTACGCTTAAGATATCATTGTAATGTTTTCATCACCATGACTTTCAGTCTTTCACTATGTTTTATCATGTCAAATGCGAATGTAGTATGATTAGTTAGTTTTCTCTTATCATAATTTCGGTTTTGTAGAACTCATTCTTATTTATTTGCAGGTGATGATTTATGATCTGCGCTCATCATCTCCTCTTCGAGTGAAAGATCACATGTAAGTTATCAATCTAAGCAGTTACAGTTATAACAATACTGTGTACTTATATTTAATTTTTTATTGAAACTTGGCAAAATATAAACAGGTATGGAAGCCCCATATTGAATATCAAATGGCATCAAACTCTCAACTCTGAGAGGCCAAAGCTAATTACTACTGATAAGCATATTGTTCGGATTTGGGATCCAGAAACTGTAAGTGTGTATTTATAAATTATTTTAAGGACCATTTATTTAGTTGATTCTAGTATTACGCTAGTCTTCCACGCAGTAAGTATATATTTTTAGGATTTATCTTGTACTTCATGAGTGATACTCTCTGGACCCAGAAATTGTTGACATATTTTGGAAGAACCATGCTGCGCTGATAATTTCAGAACTGTTTAGTGTTTACATTACTAAGACATAATCATATAAAAACATGGTTAAAAATTTGGTTGTTTCTATTGGTTTCAGGGGGGAGGAATGACCAGTATTGAACCAACTGCTGGAGCCATAAATGATATGTGTGTGTTCAGTGAAAGTGGACTGATGCTATTGGCTCTAGACACCAGTCAAATCCCTTCTTATTTCTTACCCTCCTTGGGACCTGCTCCAAAGTGGTGTTCGTACATCGAAAACTTAACAGTATGCCTCAAATATTACTACTATTACGTTAAATTTACACCTCAACTGTCTGTTATTTGGATCTTATCATAAACATGTGTATACGTAGGAAGAGTTGGAGGAGGATGCACAGACAACTATTTATGATGATTACAAATTTTTGACAAAAGAGGAGCTTGAGAAGTTGAATTTGACCAATTTAATCGGCACAAATCTGCTAAGGGCCTACATGCATGAGAAGTTGAATTTGACCAATTTAATCGGCACAAATTTTTGTACCGTTAACCATCACCATCATCACCATCACCGGTCACCGCCACCGCCGGCCACCGGAAACTCGCCGGAGCCCTAGCAGGCTGACCATCGGTAACAAACCTAGATCTTACTGCTGGGAGATTCAACTCGCCGACTCGAAGTCTTCCTTCTCCGGCGACTCACCGTCGAAGTCTTCCTTCTCCGGCCGACTCGAAGTCTTCCTTCTCCGGCGACTCACCGTCGATCGAACAAACAACAGCCGTTGATCTTCGTTCGTCCGGTGATTCAACTGGTCTAACATCTCCTGAGCAAACAACAGCCGAATTGGGTTTCAAAACCCTCGATACGAAGGTGATTCTCGGGTTTTGCTCTGCGTTTAGATCTGCCCCAACAGCTCCTTCGAGAATCTAGGGCAACAACCCTAGATCTTACTGCTGGGAGTCCTCTTCTGCCTTGGATGAGCAACCCTAAGTGAAGGTTGCTAAATCTAGGGCACATTTTCTGAAGTACCGCACATCTGGTGAGATTGTTCCTTCTCCCTCTCTTTTACTTTCTAGTTTAGGCTGATATTGGCTGGGTTAGGAGTACCAGCAGCTGGGTTTGTGTGATCTGTTTTTTTTGGTGCCTGTACTGATTTACTGGCTTACTGGTTTGTGTGTTGAGATAACTGGTTTGTGTGTTGCTGATCTGTTTGTGTGATCTGTTTGTGTGTGATCTGGTTTGTGTGATCACTTGTTTGATATAATTCTTGTCTAATTGATTACTGGTTATAACTTGCTGATTAGTTGTTTAATTGTTAGTGTTTTGATATTAATTGCTGAGTAAGTTGTATATTGTTGGTTGAGGGGGTGTGTTGAGCACTCGTGGGCTGTTGTCCTCATTTCTGGTCAATCTTAGAACTGTTCTTACTTCTCTACATAGGTTTCATTGGCTTATTCGAATCTATACTCAGGATAGTGTGTCATTGTGTGAAGCGGTGATCATTGTTGCTATTTTTTTGATTAAGTTCTAGTACATAGTGTACTGTTGAATGCGTGTAACGGATTGTTTTTGATTGTGCTTTACTTCTGCTATAATTCTTTTTTAGGGGTGTTCTAAGGGACTCTGTCAGGTAATTATAGACAGCAGGTGTCATCATGCTGTCCCGAGATCATGTTCGGTGACGAGAGGTGCGAATACAAGGAAAAAGGATTTTAGATTAAGAGTGGCATCGTGGAATGTAGGAACACTAACTAGCAAGTTACTAGAGTTAATTGATGTGCTAAGGAAACGTAGGGTCCAGATAGCGTGTCTTCAGGAGACTAGATGGCGGGGTGAGAGAGCAACAGAGTGCAATAGTTATAAACTATGGTATTCAGGGTCTGACGGAACGAAAAATGGAGTAGGGTTTCTAGTTGCTAAGGAACTCCAAGATAATGTAGTGGAGGTAAGAAGATACGATGATAGAATTATGCTGTTAAGAATAGTAATAGGGGATGAAGTAGTGGCAGTAGTTAGTGCGTATGCACCACATGTTGGACTAGGAGAAACAGAAAGAAAAAAGTTCTGGGAGAGTTTAGACCACGTTATGGGTGACATACCTAGAGACGAAAAAATATGCATAGGAGGAGACTTTAACGGGCATATCGGTAAGGATAATGACCACTTCCAGTTGGTGCATGGAGGCTTCGGGTATGGCCTTAGGAATGAAGGCGGTAAGGAGCTTCTTGACTTCGCAGTAGCGCATGACTTAGGAATCATAAATTCGTTTTTTAAGAAAAGGGAATCGCATCTAATCACGTTTAGCAGCGGCGGAAGACACACGCAGATAGACTATTTGTTGACGAGGAGAGAAGATCGTAGCTCGTGGAAGGACTGTAAGACAATCCCAGGAGAGACAGTTGTGACACAACATCATATGTTAGTGGCGGATATACGCGTGAAGAGACCAATTGTCCAACAAAACAAGAGAATTAGACATACGATCAAATGGAGCCAGCTCAAGGACGAAAACATTACCATCTTTAGAGATAAGGTCATACCAATGAACCATCCTAGACCACAGGAAGACGCAAATCAAAAGTGGGAGGCCATGGCAAATACGCTCATCCAAGCAGCTAAAGAAACGCTTGGAGTTACAACAAAGAGGACAAGCGACCATAAGGAATCTTGGTGGTGGAACAAAAATGTACAGGAGAAGATACGAATAAAACAACAAAGTTTTAGAGAGCTTATACGATGTAACAATGAGGAAGAACGCCCAGAGCTAAAAGATAAATACAAGGAGGCTAAGAGAGAGGCAAAGAAATCGGTGTCAGAGGCAAAGAACGCGGCGTATGAGATGATGTATAAACGACTAGAGACGAAAGAAGGAGAGCATCACATGTTTAAGTTAGCCAAGGCAAGAGACAGCAGAAGACAAGACCTTAGAATTGTGAAGTTTATAAAGGCTGCGGATGGAAAAGTTTTGGTGAACGACAATGACATCAAAGGGAGATGGAAAACTTACTTCGATAACCTTTACAACATAAACAACACAAATAAACAAGCTGAGATAGATAATACAACCCAAACAACACAACAAAACAATTGCTACTGTAGAAGCATCACAGTAGACGAAGTTGCGAGAGCTATGAAGAAAATGGGGAGGGCTAAAGCGGTGGGGCCAGACAACATACCGATTGAAGTGTGGAAATGCCTGGGTGATGACGGGCTCAAATGGCTAACAGATTTATTCAACACTATCTTTACGACAGGAAAGATGCCGGACCAGTGGAGAACCAGTGTTATAGTCCCCATATATAAGAAAAAAGGAGATGTACAAAGTTGCGAAAATTACAGGGGGATAAAGCTATTGAGTCACACGATGAAATTATGGGAAAGAGTTATTGACACAAGAATTAGACGGGAAACTCAGATAGCGTCAAACCAATTTGGATTTATGCCAGGACGCTCTACGACAGAAGCGATACACGCCATAAGGAGGTTAATGGAGAAATACAGAGAAAAGAAAAAGGACCTTCATATGGTATTCATCGACCTAGAAAAGGCATATGACAGCATTCCGCGTCAACTAATTTGGGAAAGTCTACGACTCAGAAGGGTACCGGAGAGGTATATCCAAATAATCAAGGATATGTATGAGGGGGCAAAAACGTGTGTGCGAGCCCCGATCGGAGACACAGACTCATTCACAGTGGAAGTGGGACTCCACCAAGGATCGGCGCTGAGCCCATTTCTCTTCACAGTAGTGTTGGATGAGATGACCAAGTCTATACAGCAGCCAGTTCCATGGTGCATGCTCTTTGCGGATGATATTGTCTTAATATCGGAATCTAAAAGGATGCTTAACGACAGGCTAGAACAGTGGAGAGCAGCACTAGAGCGCAAAGGTTTAAGGATAAGTCGCTCAAAGACAGAATACATGCATTGTAACTTTAGTGGCGAGGCGGAAGATGACACCCAAATCAGTATCCAGGGTATGGCGGTCCCACAAACGTCTAGGTTCAAATACCTGGGCTCGTACCTGCAGGAGGACGGAGAGATAAACAGCGATGTAGCGCACCGTATTCAAGCAGGATGGTGCAAGTGGAGAGCAGCATCAGGGATCCTATGTGATAAGAGGTTTCCAACAAAACTAAAGGGAAAGCTATATCGTGTGGCAGTACGTCCAGCTATGCTATATGGAACAGACTGCTGGGCCATAAAGAAATCGCACGAGAAACAAATAGAGGTAGCGGAAATGCGAATGCTGAGGTGGATGTGCGGTCACACGAGACTGGATCGAATAAGAAACGAAGTGTTTCGACAGAAGCTAGAAGTGGCCTGTATCGCAGATAAAATACGAGAGGGAAGATTAAGATGGTTTGGGCATGTCAAGAGGAGACCAATGGCGGCACCAGTTAGAGCAGTAGAGAACATCACCTTAGAGGGTAGGAGGAGTAGAGGAAGACCTAAATTGACTTGGGATGAGGTAATTAGACGAGATATGATACACTTGCACCTCTCTGAGCACATGATCGAGGATAGGACTGAGTGGAGGCGTAGAATTAAAATTAAGGACTTCTAGTTCGAACTATAGGCAAGAAGGGTTTTGGAAGTCTGGTTGCGGGGCCTGATGTCTAAGTAGCCCATATCTGCCCTTTAACGGTGATTCTGCATGCACCTAGGATATTTGTATGCTTTGGGTTGTCTGGTTTATTGTGTACTGTAGGCTATGTGTTGTATGATCTATTGTATGATGCCTTGCTAGCGATATGGCTTTTTTGGTATTCTGTATGCTATGTGTTATATCTTTATGTGATATATATCTTTGTGATATATATCTTTGTGTTGTATGCTTTATCTTTATGTCATATATATCTTCGTGATATATATCTTCGTGATGTATGCTTTATCTAATTCTTTATGTGATATATATCTGCGTGTTGTATGCTTTGTATTATGATTGTTATTGTGTTGACTTTGTTGACTATGTTAACGAGTCGGGGGTCTCTTCGGAAGCAGTCTCTCTATCTTTCTAGATAGAGGAAAGACATGCCACCATATACCCCTCCCAGACCCCGCTCTCCAGCGGGATACACTGGGTATGTTTGTTTGTTTGTTTGTTTATTTTGCTTAATTTTGGATACTACAAATTGTTGTGTTAATTTAATTATTTCTCTAATGTTTATTATTATCATAATTATTTATTTGTTTCAAAATATTGTATGTATTTACAGGCTCAGGCAGCGGCTAATCCAATGGTATATGAAGAGTATATAGAGAACGGAAGCGAGAGAAGGAAGAACTGGAACGCAGTACCCGGATTACGGTTAGTATATTTTGCGATTGGCTTTTTTGATGATGAGTGTTTATTTACAAATGTGTTTGATTTTAAGCCTATGTTATATTTCAGATTAAGAAGAAACTTCCGAAGGTTAACCGTGTTCTTGCAAAACGTCTTCTAGAAGATGAGGAATTGGAAGCCACTAAAAAAGAAACTGATATTGTTGACACCAAAAAACCAAATAAGAAAAAGAAGGGACTGACTTCTGACGTTCTAGAAGATGAACGGTTCACATCATTGTTCAATAATGAGGTACGAGATACATTTTTTTTAATTCTTAAATCTTTCTAGAATTAATGTTTTTCTTAAGAGCAAATATATGAACTAAAATGACAAATAAGATGCCATATCTGTAATGCACATAAACGTCCTGCTATGGTTGCACAGATCATTTGTTTGTACAATCAGTAATAATTGCAACTTGGCTGCTAAAATTGGTATATGTTGGTTGGTTTCTAGTTCGCGTCAAATTTGAAGTTGGTTGCTAAAATCTGGCTAATGAGGATAAAGCAACTGGTTTTAAATCAGTTGTTTACATAATTACATTGATAGTTTATCATAGGTCCTGTTATCATATAATGATCCTCTTTATGTCAGGACTTTGAAGTTGATGAAACTCTCTCGAGTATCGGGCTTTGCATCCATTAGCTGCACCAGTGCAGCAATCTTTAGTGAAGGAACATTTTGAGCCTTTTATGGAAGAAGACGAGGATCAAAGTGATTCTGACGCATCAGAAGATCACGCATCAGAAGATCAGGCTTCAGGTGATGAACTTACAGAAAATAAGAGTAAAGATGGAAAGAAAACTCATGCTCCAAGGTAATTATCATTTCCTACAGATGTTGACCTATTTACATATGAACGGGTCAATTTGGGCTCCTTTTATCTCTCGCACGTCAAACAGAGAAATTTATAAAAATTTCTTAAAAATGTGCAGATTGTATGAAGTGAAGGATGAAAGGCATGCAGAAGCATTTAGAAATCGCAAGTCACTCGCCAAAGAGGATGCACTGCCACTGGAAGAGAGAGTAAAAGCTTTAGAAAATAATAAAAGTTCAAATGGTTTCAACAAGGTTAAAGCGGGCCCCGGTGGGTCACGCGAGATTTCATTTATATCTAGAAGTAAGGGAAGTACGTGGAAGATGACTATGATGATGATAACCCTCGTGAACAAAGAAGGGGAATACAGTCACTTGGGCTGAAGTCTGTTAGATCAGGGTTTCAGGGTAGGGGTCGTGGAGGGGGCAGAGGGCGGGGACGAGGTGGAAGAGGCAGAGGCAGAGGAAGGGGTCGGCGGTGAAATTAGTAGATGAGAAATGTATACGAGTGTGAGCTAATGTAATTTGTATACAAGAATCGCGAGTAAAAGAAGGGATGCATTTTTACAAGGTTAGATGAGGTGATTGTAGCTCTTGTTTTACTTTTCACATTTTTTAATGATTTTTTTTTGCTTACGTGGAATTTATGTTTAAGCAGTTATATAGATGCTGTGACTCGTGTGTGCTAGTCGCGGCATCTCCATAATTAAGACTTGTGATTCTCATTGCTGCAAAAGCTTTCAGGAACTGATTTGTAGCAACATCTAGTTGTGGCATCTCAAATCCATATGCCCTTTAAAGATTACCTATTTTAAAAAGAATGAAATTATAGTGTCAAAACTAACAAGCTCAAACTCTCTTAAATTAAATAGAGTTAACTCGTTTACATCCCTAGCTCGAACTTTGCTTGTATATGCCGAATTACTTGGCTTTCTGTGCTTGTATCAAGTCATTAGAATGGTTATTTGCATCAACATGAAGTTGGATCATACATAAACACTTGCTACAAGGGTGCCACATGATGTTTCATCTTTCATTAACCTTAATAGTAAAATGAACACAAACAATATATCTAATTATGAAATGAACACATAAACAATATATCTAATTATGAAATGAACACAAACAATATATCTAATTATGAATTGGCGTGTTGGAAACATGATTAAGGAACTGATTAATCTTAATTAACCAGATTACATTTGGTCCTAATTATACTCAAGAATACATCTCATTTATGAGCTTTTTAACCTGCTTCTGCTTAAAAACAAGAATCTCCTTATTCCCAGAAACAGTACCCATGTGCTCTTTGTGATCTTTTCCTTTATCATTAGAAGCAATGCAGAACTTAACACGGTTTTTAGGATTTGAGCACGTAAACCTTTGAAGAATCCAAGAAATCCTTCCTTTTTCCATATAGCGTAGAGTGCACCTGATACTGTTTTCATTGATCCTACTTCTGGGTCCTCGTTTGTATCTTCATCTGAATCCGCAGCCTGAATCATTACTTTGCATCTGCGTGTAGTACGTGTTTCGGTTTAACTTTTGTATATTTACAACTTGACTTTTGGGTCAAACAGATATGAACTCAACTACATTTTGACTTGAATCATTAGTTCTTTAGTCGGCTAATTTTATAAGATAACCAAATTTAGTCAAATTTTTTGAAAGTTTACCCTTTACCAGCTGTTTATTGGCTAGTAAAAGCCATGAAAGTTTCAACAGTTTCGTTGTACGGGTTACCAGGTCAGAATAGATGATGTGATATTAGCTTTGAGTCTTTGACCATCTTGACTTTATTCTAACTATATCAAGGGAAATTCCATTACCTTTCACCAAGTTGACTTATCAGCTTTTTTTTCTTTTTCTAATTTTCTGGCCATTAAGAAGCTAATTACCAAAAACTCTCTTTCATTATGGAGATTGTAAAATTGTGGGGAGATGGTAACATTATTTTTTTATAACAGTGAGAACTCGTTGAAAAACTCACTGGACACAACAAATGCGATCATGTAAAACGAGCTGCGTGAGGCACCTAGCCTTCAAAGGGGTTAAATGCATTAAACTAGAGCAAGCTCGATTTGAACCACTTAGCACTAAGCCACCCTTTGAAGGTCAAGTTGGTAACATGTATGATATCAACTTTGAATTAGAATATATAATTTGACCCCAAAAGTCAACTTTGACATCAGATTTGTATAATATGCTCCACAAAGAAGAAGTTACCTGATAGCTGGGTATGTCAAGCAGGTAGCAGCACACTTTGAGGCTGCCCCTAACAAAAAAGCAGTTAGGGCAGAAAGAGACTGTGGGTTACCTACCTGTCCCTCCAACAGTCTTTGTTTCAATTGATCAAATGCAGTGTACTGCAAAAAGAAAAAAAATCATTAGAAACATCATTGATTCATTCGTTCACCAAGTAAATCATTTTTTTTTCTTGGGAATCCATTTACACAGTGCACACTTCCACCTTTCGTAGGGGCAGGCAAATGCTATTCTGATACCCTTTCGGTTCAAATGATGAGGGTACGTTGACTTTTTAGGTCAAACACGCTGCTTTCCAAATCAGAAATTGTTAAGGATCATCTACTGTTTCTTAATATCTTTCTAATTATTTACCTGAATTGCTGGATTTATTGTAAGCAAAATTGATATGCCGAGTCCATCAAATGCCTCTCCCCATGTTCCCTCTGAAAGGGTCTTCCATAGCCCTTTGGACTTGCCAAACTCACTTGTTTGCATCCTCGATGCAGCTGTATCCAACGGCTGAAGAAACACCTCAAATTAAACGTCAATCACAGGTAACAACCAATAATATGATTGTACATTCACGTTCATCATCATGTATATGCTTATATAGAGGTGGATACTTCGACCCATATGCTTATAATGAATCGCTTTATTTATTATCTCTATCAAGTCAAAGGGTAAACTCAAAAAGGGTTGACCAAAAAAACATGTCAAAAGAGTTGAAAATCACCCAGTGTATTTTAATGGGCAAAATGTTGTAAATCATTTTGTTTAAAAATTACACTGACAAGATCATCACTTACAAAGAAGATTTAAAATATTGGACAAAAAATTCTTGGGTCAAACCAACCCAATGCGTACCAAAAAAATTACCTGTTACTCAACATGCCCATTTTTCCACGTGTAATGTATATCATAAGATGAACAAGTATGGTTGTGACTAACCTGGGTTACTGCAACGGTACAAGCGCCTGCAACAGCAGCAATAAGCAAGTTAGCTCTGGTTCCAATAGACTTATATCCAGACCTCT
Organism: Flaveria linearis; assembly: GCA_024085815.1. Lineage (NCBI taxonomy): Eukaryota > Viridiplantae > Streptophyta > Magnoliopsida > Asterales > Asteraceae > Flaveria > Flaveria linearis. The sequence continues at coordinate 10,108,836 of CM044015.1, forward strand.
CAATGTACATCCTCCTAAAGAAGCTATATCCATAGAAGTATATGAATGATGATATAAACGACTGCAGGTTCTTTGTCCCTAGCCCTTGAAACAAAGAAAGAACCTGACGTTTGGAAATTGCTTCCCATAGAACATCAGAGAGGTTCCTGTTCAAAATATGAACAAGATAAGATTAACATAATATGAATATTCACCAGTCACCAATAATACATTACAGGGTTTAGATATGAACGGTGCTGCTATACAATATTCACCAGTCACCAATAATACATTACAGGGTTTAGATATGAACGGTGCTGCTATACAAACACCACCCTCAACAGTGTACACCGATTTGCCTATCACATCATATAAGCCGTGTAATGTGACTAATGTCATATGTGCGACTTTTTCGGTGTATATCTAGGGGTGTCAGCCGTGTCAAGTTGGTGGGTAAAATTATTCAACCCGAACACGGCCCATATTGTATTTGTGTAAAAAACATCAACCCCAATCCGCACACACCTAAATTCGCGTAACTCAAACACGACTCGTTAATTTGTACGTGTTAAAAGGGTTGGCGGGTAAAAATCAAGTTCTAAAAATGTTAATCTGGTTGGTGGTTTCTTAAAAGTTTTTTAAACGGGTCATAAACATGTTAGTGGGTAGAGTTGTTTAACTAAATGGATAAACAGGTGAACCCAAACACACCTGAATAATAAAACAAGTCAACCTGAACACGACCCGTTTCTAAAACGCGTAATACCCATCAAAAACATGTTTTTTTCTGTGCCAGGTTCGTGTCATAAATTGCCACCCCTACTCATATAAGTCATTTCTTTGTCGGTCAAAACACATATACTGGCCATATGATATAGCAAAAATTTAGATATGAACGGTGCTGCTATACAAACACCACCCTCAACAGTGTACACCGATTTGCCTATCACATCATATAAGCCGTGTAATGTGACTAATGTCATATGTGCGACTTTTTCGGTGTATATCTAGGGGCGTCAGCCGTGTCAAGTTGGTGGGTTAAATTATTCAACCCGAACACGGCCCATATTGTATTTGTGTAAAAAACATCAACCCCAATCCGCACACACCTAAATTCGCGTAACTCAAACACGACTCGTTAATTTGTACGTGTTAAAAGGGTTGGCGGGTAAAAATCAAGTTCTAAAAATGTTAATCTGGTTGGTGGTTTCTTAAAAGTTTTTTAAACGGGTCATAAACATGTTAGTGGGTAGAGTTGTTTAACTAAATGGGTAAACAGGTGAACCCAAACACACCTGAATAATAAAACAAGTCAACCTGAACACGACCCGTTTCTAAAACGCGTAATACCCATCAAAAACATGTTTTTTTCTGTGCCAGGTTCGTGTCATAAATTGCCACCCCTACTCATATAAGTCATTTCTTTGTCGGTCAAAACACATATACTGGCCATATGATATAGCAAAAATTTGTCAAACAAGCCGTATAAATTTGTCAATGGTCATCTCACTCGTTTCTTTGTCGGTCAAACACATCATACGGTCGTATGATCATGCCCCAATAAGACTAAACGCCCATTTTCGCACTAGCATACCGCCCACATGACCATTTACACCTTATCATATGGCCCATATGGACCATACGGCTCATACAATCATGTCTAAGCAGTATTCTCAGTGGTGTTTTTTTAGCACTGACCATATGAAATCAGCATCAAAATCACATATATCACAATCAGAAGTTCATCATGTTGATCAAATTTCAATCATACAAAAACCCAACTTCAATTCACATGTAAATCAGTATATCTATCTACCCACACCAGCAATTTCACAAAACAATCGAAGGCAACCTCAAATTCACTAATCAAACTATCAATCCACAAAACCCTCATAAGTCATAACAACTCCAAATCAAACCCCAAAATCGAACAAAATTGGTACTTAGAAACTGATAAACAAAATCAAAGGGTACACAAAACAAAAGATAGATGAAACCAAAAATTGAAAACAAGAACCTGTATTTTCTGAGATTGGGGGTACGCAATTCAGCTTGGTACTTGGTTTTGCAGGTATCCAAAGGGTACAAGATGGTGGTGCTCGCGAGAGACCCAATTGCCCCTGCTGTTGCATCTACTAACGATTCCATATCAAACCCACCCATTGATTGTTGATCTTATGCAGTTCTGATAAGCTTTTGTGCTGATTGATTGAAGAAATGTTCGAAGATGGAAGCAATTAGGTGGGGTTTATCTTTGGTAAGAAAGAGGTATGGAGAGTGATGATGAAGCATACGTAACTCTGTGATTGAGAACATGGGGGCATGGGGCTCTCATCACTCATCAGTAGACTACACGGTTGAAATGAGTCGCAATCGACTGCTATTGTCGTCAAAATCTTGTTGGAATATCACAAATATGGTGAAATATAGAGTAATTGAAGTGGTATAGAAATAGTAATTGAAGTGGTATAGAAATAGTAATTGAAGTGGTATAGAAATAGTATCTTTATGAAATATAGATAAATGTAAAGGATTAGGGTGCTAGGAGGGTAATTACGATTTCAACAACAAAAAATATATACATAATCATTCATCATTCGTTCAAAAATCTTTATGCTAAAATTAACGAAATGCTTTGTCGCAGTCTGATTTTTAAACGTATATAAAAATGTTGTAATGATAGTTTTTTGGGTTGTTTTAGTTTGGTGAGTGTTATCGAGTCTTTTTTTCAATCTGTTTTAAACACTTATATATTTAATGGTTTTTATTATTATAAATATGTAAATATTTAGTGATTATATACTTAATTATTTAAATTAAATAATACATAATTTAAATAGTATCTACTTATAAAAATATAAATAATAAATGTATATTTAAATATTAATTAAAAGTATTATAAAGAAAATAATACTTAAAATAGTGAATCAAATAATTTCATGTATATTAAATAATGTATTATTAATAGAGACAAATCAGGAACTATTACATATGTAACAATTTTTAGTCATTTCAAATCCTTATAGAATAAAATGTGTTTTTAGTAACCTTAATGGAAGGAGACAATGTTAGCATCTCTTCTTCACGTCCATGGTGATAGTTTGTTTTTTTACAAAAGAGCTTCTCAGGCTTTTTTGTCTTCATCAAGAAAAGGACGCACAAACATTTTAAGTTTTAGGCTGTCTGTTTTTCGGAAGACATTTCATTAAAAAATGTCTTCACGTCCTCTTTTTGGAAAAGACCCAAACCCATATTTTTCTCATCTTCCAACCTTTTCTAATAAGAAAATAACCTAAAAACAAAACACATCCATCCTCCAGCGCCCCCATCTCCCCTATCTCCAGCGCCCCCATCTCCCCTATCTCCAGCGACCCCATCTCCAGCGCACCTCCTTGCTCGACCGACCTCCCCCCATCGCTAGCCACCTCACCGCCGACCGCCCCATCTCCAGCGCCCCCTCCCTGCTCGATCGACCGCCCCCTCCCTGCTCGACCCCCTTCCTGCTAGACCGACCGCCACCTCCGTGCTCTACCGCCGCCTCCCTACTTGACCGTCGCCTCCCTGCTCGACCGGCCCCTCCTGCTCGACCGGCCCCTCCCTACTCGATCTGCTAGACAACCGCCGCCTCCGTGCTCGATCGCCGCCTCCGTGCTCGATCGCCGCCTCCCTGCTCGACCGGCCCCTCCCTGCTCGACCGGCCCCTCCCTGCTCGACCTACCCCTCCCTGCTCGACCTGCTAGACCGACCGCCGCCTCCGTGCTGGACCGCCGCCTCCCTGCTCGACCGCCGCCTCCCTGCTCGACCGCCGCCTCCCTGCTCGACCGCCGCCTCCCTGCACGACCGCCGCCTCCCTGCTCGACCGCCGCCTCCCTGCTCGACCGGGCCCTCCCTGCTCGACCGCCGCCTCCCTGCTCGACCGCCGCCTCCCTGCTCGACCGCCGCCTCCCTGCTCGACCGCCGCCTCCCTGCTTGACCGACCCCCTTTTGCTGCTCACCATAGGTAAAGTTCCATGGGTTGTTTGTTTGTGTTTCATAATATTTAGGTTTGTTTCATTTGTCACATGAATTGTGTTTAGGTTTGATAATGTTTAAGTTTGTTTATGGTTGATAATGTTTAAGTTTGTTTTATTTGTCATAATGGATTATGTTTATGTTTGATTTTGTTTAGCTTTGTTTATGTTTGTTTGATTTGTCACATGGATTATGTTTATGTTTGATAATGTTTAGGTTGTTTGATTTGTTATAATGGATTATGTTTATGTTTGATTTTGATTAGGTTGTTTATGTTTGTTTGATTTGTCACATGAATTATGTTTATGATTGATTATGGTTTTGTTGTTGTTTGTTTGTTGATTAATAGAAATGGGTGAGAAACATCAATGATCAAATGAGCATATACAATGCTTATTAGAGAATTGTGTTGAAGAAATAAATAAAGTTGGTAGGAAGTGACTTTTATTTATTAGAGACTTGTGTTGAAGAAATAAATATAGTTTTATGAATATTATTATAGTTTTTATGACTTTTATTTATATTTTAATATATTTGTATGACTTTTATTTATATTTTAATATTAAAGTACTTTTTAAAGTTTAAAATTTAGATTTACTTTAATTATAGAATATTTTAACAGTCTGCAGATGTTAAAAAAACAAAGAGTAAATCTCGGTTTGGTCCCTGTGTTTTGCAAATTGACTCCACTTGAGTACCAACGTTTATTTTGTCTCCATTTGAGTACCAAATTTAAAAAAGTTGTCTGTTTCAGTCCTTTTGACTAACGGTGTTAACATTTTCTGTTAGATTTTTTTAAAAAGACCAAAATACCCCTAAGGGTTATAAAAATATCACCATCTCCACCACACACCACATACCACCACCACCACCACACACCACATACCACCACCGCCACCACACACCACCGCCACCACACACCACCGCCACCACAAAATATTCTTGAGAGTCCCCGAAGCTTCTCTGTCGGAGACATTTGCAGGCTCATCGGCGAGAGAAGAAAAGGCCTAACATCCCACCACTTGCGATAGACGAACCCTCCGACGAGAGCACAACCCTCCGCCAACACAAAACTTCGCCAACACAACCCTCTGACGAGAGCACCCTCCGACGACAACACAAAACTCCACCAACACAACCCTCCGACGAACCCTCAGACCCACCCTCCGACACAATCTCAGATCAAATTCAAAACCAGTCAATCGACCCCCAAATTAACCATCGGTCCACACCCCACCATTAACTGTGACCCTAATTGAACACCAATCATCAAAATCATCGACATCGATCAACCACCATTGACCATCATCATCCTCAGCTTTGACCTTCGACACCAATCCACCTTCTAATTCGGGCTTCATATTCAGCAATCGACTGAGGACACCCAAACTCATCCCCTGTCGACTTGCAATCAGAATCAAAGAACCCAATTCATCCTCTGTCGAAGAACATACAAATCTCCTCTGCTAACCGACACCCAATCAGCAATCATCGACCGAACAATCCCGAGTCAACCTTCGACTGAAACCCCAATCAGCAATCATCAACCAGAACAATCCCCTGTCAACCTTTGAACTCTTGTTCCCCCAAATCACGATCGACCCTCGACCACAACCACCTTTGACCGAACCATCTTTAGTCAACCTTCGACCATCATCCACCATCTTCAATTTTGGGTTGTTTCTTCTTGAAATCGAGAGTTCGAGAGAGATGCAGAGAACTGAGAGTGAGAGATCGAGAGATTGAGTGTGAGGAATTTAGGAGAACTGAGAGAGAGAGTGAGAGATCGAGAGATTGAGTGAGAGATCGGTGGTGTGTGGTGGCGGTGGTGTGTGGTAGTGGTGGTGGTGGTGGTGGTATGTGGTGTGTGGTGGAGATGGTGATATATTTATAGCCCTTAGGGGTATTTTGGTCTTTTTTAAAAAAATCTAACAGAAAATGTTAACACCGTTAGTTAAAAGGACTGAAACAGACAACTTTTTTAAAATTTGGTACTCAAACAGACAACTTTTTTAAAACTCGGTACTCAAATGGAGACAAAATAAACGTTGGTACTCAAGTGGAGTCAATTTGCAAAACACAGGGACCAAAACCGAGATTTACTCAAAAACAAACAATTTTTTCTTGCAGACTGCAGACGTTTGGTCAACCTCTTCTGCTGCAGGTCTACAAATACTACAGACGTTTTCCTACAAAAGTATTTTTCTCAATCCACAAACAACCCCTCCAACTTCTCTCCCTCTTGTATTTTCCATTTGACCTCGTTTACTCTTATAGATTTCATTTTTTTTTGCTTCTCATGTCTTTCACACCCATCTTCTCTCATTACTCCATTTTCCACGTTGGCCGTATATTTCTTTCACATCATAACATTTTGATATACAAACATATATTGTTCATATTTAATCTAAACTAGCAACTATGGCACGCGCGTTGCCGCACGTATGCGAGTTTTAATGTAACCCTAAATCAAAATCAAAATGAATGTTCAAAACCACAAAATCAGTAAAATACACAAAGTAAAACACACCAAAACCCCAAATCCATAACACACCAGAACATGCGGAACCCAAAAACTAAATCAAAGCCCAACACCATACACAAAACAAATGAAAATCAAAGCCGTAAGAAAGCGACACAGTCCAAAATAGAAAACCGACGAAAATCAAAGCCCCAAAAAGAGCAAACAAAAGGAAAACCCAAACCTTAATAGCGAGAATCGTCAGGGTATCGATAATGAAAGAAAGAAAGCAGGAAACCGGAGAATGACAACGTCAACGAACCCTACAAATCAAAAACACGTGTACAAATACAAAAAACCACATTCCAAATTCTCGAGCCCACACACAAAACAAATCATATTAAAGCACAAAAAAAAAAAATAATAATAAACACACAAACAAAATAATCAAAGAAAATTTTAAACAAAAAAAAGGAAAAATCCCCACCGACCAAAGCTTTTAATTAGTAATATAATTTGGTTTAAAGTTCATTAGAAATGATAATAATCATAATTGTAATTTTTTTAAAAAATCTTGATAAGTTGAAGGTCAAACGCTTCTTAGGCGAACCTCCATTTTTCACTAAGGAAGCATTGATCTTTTTTAAGGCGAACCTTAATTTTTTTTACCAAGTTACCTATTTTGTTCACATTAAAAGCAAAACATATATGTACCAGTAATGAAATTGCAAACCTGAAACAATATAATTTTTCATTGGAATTATTTCATCTCCCTCTTACACTAATTTCCTTCAAATATTTCATTTCCTCAAAAACATTATATTAATCAAATGACACGTCTTATTCATACTTAGAGCATTCACTACTTATTCCTTAAAATTATGTGAGTGGATGTTCTTAATTTATATGGAATGATTTAAGTGGTTGTGAGTGGAGAAGAAAGAAGGTGCTACTGTTTATCTGTAAATTTAAGGATTTACTGTTCTACACTTATAAATTTTTTAATATTTTTAAAAGTGGTTATGAGTGGAGGAGAGATAAAAAGTAATAAAAAATGTATAAAAATATATTAAATTAAAAGGAGAGAGAAGAATTAATGATTTTTAGTGTAACTATAAGAATGAAAATAAGAAATGGGATGTGAGTGCTGTTAGGGGCTGTTTGATTTGCTTCTGACTCAGTTAAAATCAGTGTTTTCACGGCCGGATCGGACCGGCCGGTCCGACCGGTGGAACCGGGGATCGGCTTGGTGGCCGGTCCGGTCGTGTGTGATTCGTTTTGTGGGGGTCGAACCGGCCGGTTCTACCCGAGTCGGTGGTCGGACCGGGGAACCGGACCGGTTTGGCCCGTTTTTTTTTTTTTGTATTTTTTTTTTATTTTTTTGAGTAAAAACGGGGTGTTGAACTACAAAATTAGTGTGCTAGATCAAAAAGTAAAACCAAATTCAAAAAACGGGCTCGCACGGGCCTGGGTTTTTGAAACTGCATTCGTGTCCGCGACACGTGCGGGCACACACGAGTTCGCTGGAAATCCAACCTTTTTCCCCATTTTTGCACCCCCCCTGCGCGGGGTAGTACTTGTGGCAAAATATGTCATAAGGATACACTAGAGTGATAAAAAAATTACTTATAAACCAAACATCACTTTGTCCCCACATCAATGTGGGACAAAGTGTTCATATAATCTTTAAACATACATTCATACACACCCAAATATACTTAAATATTATATATAACTATAAAATACATATATAAAGCATATATAAATTACTTATATTTAATTACATATATAAATATAATTAAAATATAGTTAAATCCGGTCCAACCGGTCCGACCGGTCCGACCACCAAACCAGTAAGGCGTCCGGTTCGACGTCCGATCCGGTTCTGAAAACATTGGTTAAAATGTTTGACCCACTGACCCCGTCAAACATTTTGACCGGTCAACGTGTTTGATTCTCACTATTTCACGTCTGATCCCGTCCGATACCATTAACCCATGCATATTTTCCCTTACCCGATCAGTTTTGAAACATTCTTTTACTTGGTCAGCCCTTTCTGATCAAGACTTGTAAATCAAACCGCCCTTAGTTTAAAAAATGACACGGTCAAGAAAACAAAGGTTATAAGACAGAATCATTAAAAAGATACAAAAATAAGTGACTAAACCACTCTTTAATTATTACAATAAACACCCACTTAAAAACCGACTTTTAGCCTTTATGATTCGCATAATTAAAAAGCCCCAACGTAAACTACAATTTCCCATTTCTTTATTTCCCATTTTCAAACCCAAATTTTCCAACGGTTCACTCTCATCTCTCTCTACACTCAACCTCAAACCCAATTTCATGCCCAAATTCATCAACTAATCGATCTCAAATCCTTCAATTCACACAATACAATGCAAGATTTCATCGGATCTGTTCGCCGATCACTGGTGTTCAAGCCCTCAGCCGCCGCCGGTGGAACCGACGACGGCGTCGGCGGTTCATTCGGTGGATTCGTCGAGAAGATCGGTTCAAGCATTCGCAAATCGAGAATCGGACTGTTCTCGAAGGCTTCGGTGCAGGCGCTGCCGCCGCCGAGAGCCGTGGGGAGGATGAAGGTAGAAGAGGCTGGTTCTCAGATCCGGTGGAGGAAAGGGGAGTTGATTGGTTGTGGTGCGTTTGGTAGGGTTTATATGGGGATGAATCTGGATTCGGGGGAGCTACTTGCTGTTAAACAGGTTGATGAGCCTACTTATTGATTGATATGTATGGTAGATGTTGGTGTGTTGGTCTGTTGGTTGTGGTGTTAATTGATTTTGTTGATTTAATGTTGACTTGCAGGTTTCTGTTGTGGTGAATACGGCTTCAAAAGATAAAACACAGGTGCGTTTTTAAATGCATAAGATCAGTTATTCGATGTTGTGATGGTAGTGTACTAGTGTAGTGTATTACTTGTTTGCTAGACAATTTGATCAGATTTGATTATCCAACTAAGTGGATCGATATGTGATCTGTAGCTACTGAAGCATGATCCAGTTTAGTTTGTAAGTAGTCCCGTTAGTATTTCACAACTACAAATTACTAGTTTAAACTGCACTGGTAAAGGGCAAACTAGATTTCCTATATGTAATGTACAAGTTATTAAGACGTGGTATCTTGAACTTTCATCATATACTATATTTTTAATGATATAATGTGTAGTAAAAGAGTTGTAATTGTGAGGTACGAGCTCGTGAAGCACAAAACTCCAACTTCCAACTAAACATATATAATATATTTACAACACAAGTTACTATTATATATCGGTTTGTGCAGCACAAATTGTGATTCAAATGCACTTATATTCGTAGGATATACTTTTTTAAAGCATAACATCTCAAGTTTCCACATAGACACATTTTGCATTACAATGTATATTCTAAAATAACAATTGCACTTGTACTTGTATGGCGTATGCGCTTAGAGCATGCATCTAAATCTTTATCATGGAACACATTTAACAATTTATTTATAAAGGCAAGCATCAATGTGGCAATGTATACATGTACAGTCCTTCAATTATACCAAATTTAAGCTTCCACGATTTGCCATTTTGCTTTTAAGGCTGTGTTGATAATTCTTTTGTTATTTTGGGCTATTCTTTTTCTTCAGTGATTAAAAAACAACATTTGTTTCCATTTTCCTTTTTTCCCCTTTTGTTTCTGGTTTTTATATTTAATGTCCAAAACTGTAATCGAATGTGGAGGGCGGACCTTGGAGTAACTGGTAAGGTTGCTGCTTTGTGACCTTAAGGTCATGGGTTCTAGCCGTGGAAACAGCCTCTTGCACAAAATTGTGCAAGGAAAGGTTGCGTACATCAGATCGCTTCGCGATCCGGCCCCTCCCCGGACCCTGCGCAAAGCGGGAGCTTCATGCACCGGGTACTCCCTTTTAACTGTAATCGAATGTATTCAATGGTTCTTCGGTGGGTATAAGTACTGATCCATGATCCATCTATATGGGTCAACTTATTCAACCCCTACTCAATTTGAAAATCACCTTTCTTCCTCATTGTCTGGTAATGGAAGTCATATAAGCAATTGAACACAACTGAAAATCAGAGGTTCAGGCAGATAGTTACAATTAGAAGGAAATTTGGGAATCTAGTACCTTTTCATGAATAAAATTGGATCCAAAATTTGACTTGTAGTAGAGAAGATAATTGTTTTAGTTCTGTACTTTGATTGTTTTATCATATGATTATTAAAGATTCAAACCTTTTATCTTGAGTATATAAAAACTTGGCTGAGACAATGCTGAGTAATTTAGTATACAAAATGAGATAATGTGGTACTTTCCACCTGCCTACCTAGTTAGTTCTCATTTCTCACTCTTTGATGATAGTTTTTAACTGACTCAAATGTAGTTTAGTCTTTCGTAATGAACAAAAATGTTTATTTACTGAGATTGTAAAATTTAAAACATGATAGGCTCACATCCGGGAGCTGGAAGAAGAGGTGAAGTTATTAAAGAATCTTTCACATCCAAATATTGTAGTAAGTGAATATTGTTTTTCTTTTTTCTTTTTTAATAATCTTGCACTTTGTGAATGACATTCCTATTCTATCATAGGCTTAATTATCTCTTTTTCTTAAATTACATTACAGAGGTACCTAGGAACTGCTAGAGAGGAGGAGTCTTTGAATATCTTCCTGGAATTTGTTCCAGGTGGATCCATCTCATCACTCCTTGGAAAATTTGGTTCCTTTCCTGAATCCGTAAGTTAATTGTTTTCATAAATTTGAATATTTTTTTATTAGAAAATTTGCTCAAGGTCAGAAAAATGTTGTGATTTTAGAAAGTTGTTTATTGAAATTCTCATGGTGCTAAAGACTGTTTTCCCCTCTAAAATTAAAATGTATAGTGGACTGTTGCTCTTGAGATTCTAGAACTTTCCTTTAAAGTTTTTAATGTTTGGATTGAAACTCATCTCTAGTTTGCACATGGAGCAGGTGCTAAGAATGTACACAAAGCAAATATTATTGGGGCTGGAGTATCTCCATAAAAATGGTATCATGCACAGGGACATTAAGGTAAATTCTTATCTATATGAGTGCATGTCTGTGAATTGTAATGTATGGAGTTAGCCATGTGTGTGTGTGTGTGTTTTTTTTTTCAAAATTTAATTTGACAAGTGCTCTTGCAGGGGGCTAATATTCTAGTTGATAATAAGGGACAGATTAAACTTGCAGATTTTGGGGCCTCCAAGAAAGTTGTTGAGTTGGTATGCATGCTTGGTGTGATATTAATATATATTTTTGCTTGAAAAATTCCCTTTGTGACCAAGTGGTTGATATTTTACTGCAGGCTACAATGACTGGTGCCAAATCAATGAAGGGGACCCCGTATTGGATGGCTCCTGAAGTTATACTTCAGACTGGACATAGCTTGTAAGTGAAATAACACAATTCATGCATATCAGCATTATTCTAATAAGAATATGTAGCATGCATGTGGAAATTGTACAAAACAGTAAAACTTACAATATACATTCACTTGCACTATTATATGGATTATGCTGACGTTTCTTTTTGGTAGCTCTGCTGATATATGGAGTGTTGGATGCACTGTTATCGAAATGGCAACTGGAAAGCCCCCATGGAGCCAACAATATCAAGAGGTATTCGCACGCATCTGTTTATGCATATTGATGGTTTCTTACATTAAAATGTGACATTTTCTGGTTAATGTTTTAAATTCAGTTTGATATATTTTTCACAACTGTAATGTATGACTGTGTGTTTCCTTCAGGTTGCTGCCCTCTTCCATATAGGGACAACAAAAGCTCATCCACCCATACCAGACCATCTTTCTTCCGAGGCAAAGGATTTTCTATTAAAGTGCCTCCAAAAGTAAGTATTTGTTTTTGTTCCTGTATTTATCATTCTATTGTTACAGGTGTCTATTATTTTGTTCATCCTTACGCACCAACTTCTCATTTTTGTCTTCAGATTGAAAATATAATATCTTCATATTTAAGGTTTTAGTTTTATTACTTAAATTTAAATGTCCAATGTGCTGGCAGGGAACCGAATCTCAGGGCTACTGCATCAGAATTGCTGCAGGTGATTCTCCATTCCAAGCTATATATATATAGTCACTAAATTGAATGCAAATCTATACAGCAATTGTCTGCTGAGATATTATGGTTCAAATGAGAAATCTAGAAATGACAAAATATAAGGAAACCTTAGAGGGGCCATTTTTCTTTACTATTTGAGCTTAGTACAGTGGAAGTTTGGTTTCATGATCTTTGTTGATTCTCTGCAGCATCCTTTTGTTATTGGGGAGTATAACGAGACTCATCCTGTAGTTCGCACATCAGTGATGGTTAGTTTTCTTGCATGAAGCACCTGCATTTCAGTTTCTTAAAATCAAAGATCATGAACCATTATTATACAAATCATGACACTCTTTCTTGATGTCAGGTCAACCCCGGCAATCAAATACCAACATCTAGGCGAGAACCTAGAAATCCGTAAGATGTTTTGTCATTAGCTTGTTCTTTCTATTTGTTACTTTAATTTCTGCCATCCATGGAATATACTTGTGATACATTCATAAGTTGATTCAGATTATGCTTTATCTCTAAATGCATAAAATAAAAATTAGCTAAAAGTGAAATGGGTCAAAAGTCGTCCAAATTGCATTGGAATGCATAAAACCTCCCACATCATTCTATTCATCAACATATATTATTTGTTAACTAAATTATTTTTTACAATCATATTTGACACAATATTTCCCTGTAAAAAAGTTCTAAAGAAACTGGACAAAAATGTTTATAGGGCCAACCAACCCAGCCCGTTTCAACATATAAAACCATTTAGACCTAAATCTGTTTGGCCCGTTATACATCCTACCCAAGCATCCTATTTTACTAGCCTGTTGTTTTTGCAATAACAATTAACAAATGCAAAGGTGATTGCTAATGCAGCATTAGCCCGGAGATTAAAACAAACGGTGGTACTGTGGACGCTCACAATATGAACAGTGTGAGGTGCTCAACTATATACCCTGAGAAATTTTCTGGAGGACCTATGTGGGGTTCAAACAGATACGATGATGACATGTGTCAGCTGGATGATGATGACCTAATGGCTGGCACATCTATGAAACTTGATTCCACTCCACTTACTAATGATGTCAATAAGGTATAACAAATACACATATATGACATATCATTCTTTATTATGTGGTTCATCAGTTCATCTTAATGCTAACCAGGTTATTATTGCTATCTTATTTGAGACAGAGTTTTAATCCCATGAATGAACCTGATGATGACTGGTCCTGCCAGTTTGATGGAAGTCCAGAAGTGGGAAAGAATGGTGTTAACCTGTTTTCGGATCAAGTTTCTGAAATTACTACACAGATCCCTGGGGAGTTAGGTAACGGAGATGATGGTTTCAGTTTTCCGGCTGGGACTCCTGGCGTGGAAGAAGAAGAAGAAGTTACAGAAATAAAGATAAGAGCATTCCTGGATGAGAAGGTGACTTTTTTTTTTAATTTGAGTTTCTTCTGATCTTTTGATTTTCTGTTCATTTTCTGAAAAATTAGGATCATGAATTTTATTTAGTTCAGCGGTTTCTATCAATGAACAATAAAGGTGACAATTTAACAAGTCAAATGAGTAGAGTAAAAGAAAGTTAAGCTTTTTAAACGGGTTGAAAGTCGCCCAAATTGTTAAAAAAATAAATAAAACTTCCCAAATCCTTGTATCAAAGAAACTAATTTGTGATTGAAACAACATAAATTTGTAAAATCATATTTGACACTAATTATCTATAAAAAAGTCCAATTTTTTTGAAACAACTAGTGTGTTTAGTCGTGATTAAAAAGACTAAATTGATACAATAATAATCTAAATCCTTAATTAAAACAAGCCAGGAAGTTGTTTGCATTAAAGTTAGAATCGAGGTGCGTTTGTTTGTACTCGGTGAATAACTTATCTTTTTGGTAACATGAGATCCTAGGGGAACACTCACGGGGCCCACCAATACACACTAACCACTTCCTGGTTAGAGACGGCCTTCAAAGGGTTAAGGCAGAAACCAAGGGAATAACCGTATTCTGTTTTTTTTTTTTTTTGGAAAAAATATGTTGGGTTACTTTCAACCCATTTAACACACTTTGCCTTAAGGTTATATGCGGTTTCTTTTTGGAAAAAAAGTGCCGGTGGTGAATTGAGGTAGAGTAGACCGATGATCCTGTAGTAATTTGGCCGGCAATTGAAAGTGGGTTACTTCTTAGTGTTTGATTAGTTATCCTTTTAGCTAAGTTTTTGTTTTAATCTATTTTTCCCGTTCATTATACAGGCTTTAGATTTGAAGAAGATGCAAACACCTCTATATGAAGAATTTTACAACTCCTTAAATGCAGCCCCTTCTCCTGTTGGGAATGAAAACAAAGAAAATTCATCATGCCACCTCAACTTACCTCCTAAAAGCAAATCCCCTAGTAGTAACAATAATAGGTTGTTTAGAAAGAGGCTATCTTCAGCTGTTGATGGATCTTGCATTGGTAGACCCGGTTACAAACCCGACCGCGTATCAAATATTGGTGGTGTAAATGATCATAATCCTCAAGAATGTCTGTCACCTCACCATGGACAATTGAAAGAGAATGTTCTTGATTCTCAGAAAGTAGCCATTAGTCCAAGGTTTGTTAGTTATCTCTACTGCTTAACTTTATTAATGCTTACTGTATGAAATCCAGACTTGTAAAATAACAATATTATACTTATAGCGCAAGCTTCTCGGAGAGGCAGAGAAGATGGAAAGAAGAACTCGCTGAAGAGCTTGAAAGAAAACGAGGCGAGTTTATTCTTTCATTCTTTAAAACAGCTCTAGTTCCTACACATATTACATACGCACGAGCATGGATATATACGCGAACATATGCATATAACATATACATATATGATAAGGTTTACTATAGGTGGTGGGATTGACTGGGTATGGTTGTTGTTGTATATATGATAAGGTTTAAACAAGGATCATATTTAGTGGATGACTAAGATCCCAGTCTCCCTCTATTATGCCTTTTTCACTTCATGAACCATGACCTCCCCTCATTTAGTTCCTATGGTTCTTAATTATTTAACGGTTCTCATTTCACATATGCACACACATATGCACACACATATGTATATCTTATAATTCAGGATTCTCATATCTGTGTATGTTAGCAGAGCTTATGCGGCAAGCGGGAACATCATCCCCAAAGGATCGAATAGTAAACAATCGCCAAAAAAGGTTCGTGTTTCTTGGCAATTGATAAATCCTTCATCATTACATAAGAGATAGCAAAAGCAACACCTACAACTGGTGTAATTGTATCTAGTTTTGTTTATGGTGCACACCACCTTCCTTTTGTATTACATTAATCATGTCACATTTTCCATTCTTTCTCCTTTTGATTTAGTCTGTTGTCATTTATGTTATATTTTGAAATTTAAAGAGAAATTAAAGAGGTTTCATTTGCTTAGACTAGGGGTGTTTGGATCATCATATTCAGAGTTATTTTTGTCATAATTAATATTTAATGTTTTTATAATTGTTTAAGGTCAAATTATTAGTTGGTTATTTGTCGTTAATATCACAAAAAACCAGTATACTTTCTTGTTTTTCATGAAAAAGGCTGAAGTCCCCAAGTATGTTGATCATAAAAGTATATCAACCCAATTGTGTTATATTAAAGTCTCTACACTTGTCTAGAATATATGTACATATGAAAAGTTTTTAAATAACGACTCATTACCCCACAAATTAGTCAAGGTTTGGTATAAAATTGGAACGTCACTTTATTAAAATTTGAGTAATTTAAGGCAAAAAACGTCATTATTTTCAATATTTTCTCACTAGCATAGACAAGTGTAAAAAATCACAAGTTTAATTTTTTTTTTCACAGTATTTTAAATATTTCACCATACAAAGAATCTTAAATAATTTTCGATGCATCATCTGAAGTTCAAATCAAGTTACCTTCATAAAGGTGTTACTAACTTTAAAACAATAAGCGGGGAACTTACCAGGTGTTGCAGTAAATACACATAATGCTCCGTTGCAGTAATCTTGTCAGCGGTATTTCATATATTACTTATAAAGAAACAACGTGAATGACGCTAATGGTGCCTCCCAAATAAATCAACAAGGCATGACATCATGAACAATGGTTCTATATGTTGGTTTAACTGGTTTGGTTCATTATGTTTTTTACATGAAGTGCATGAAGACTAAAGCATTTATGATTTATTTGTTATGTTTTATTTAATAGTTTATTAGTTGAGAATTGGCAGTCTACTTTGACCGGATTTCATGGAAATGTAGTTGGTGGAAGTAGTGGGTCACTAGGATTGTACCGGTTCTTTAGGTAGACTTAGTAAGTTTCTATTCCTACTTTCATGCTCCACGTTGCTTTATGTAAGGCTATTTATAGCCATCTAGTTTCTTTATTGAAAAATGCATTTCAAGAGGAGTAGCTTTTCATCTTTCCTTTTTCTTTCTGCAAATATTACATTCATATACACATATACACGTGAGCTTGTGTGTGTTTTTAGTGTGTGTTTGTGGGGCCTGAACCTACATTTGGTATCAGAGCTTCGTTCATTTTGAAGGGGCTGTGATCAGAAGTTGAAGAGTTACAGAAGCAGCAACCTCTACTCTTGCTCAGCTTGTTTCGTGATAAGAGTCTAACCGAAGGAGGTGCGTGAAAAACGAATGTGAAAAGATCCGTCAAAGCAGGTGGCTTTGGATTTTGTTTGTTTAGCGGGTGAAAGAAAACGTTAAAGTCTGCAGCTTGTTTTCTTGTTCGGTGTTATTAGCTCTTGAAACAGGTTGGATCGTGAAAGGAGTTGAAGTTGTGAAGAAATGGCGATGGTATCGTTTAAAGAAGGTGGTTCAATGTCATACCAAGTCCCAGTTTTGACTGCAACAAATTACCCAGTATGGGCTATGAAGGTCAAAGCTATTATGGATGCGAATGGTGTATTGGAGGCTGTCGAACCACGTGTGTTAGGTGAAGAACCGGATCCGAAAAAGGCGAAACAAGCTCTTGCCTTTTTGTTCCAAGCCATACCCGAGGAAATGGTGTTGCAAATGGCAGCTTATACAGACCCGGAAAAGGTTTGGGACGGGCTGAAAACGCGTTATTTGGGAGTCGATCGGGTGAGAACGGCTCGGGTTGCAACCTTGAAGAAGGAGCTTGAAAACTTGCGAATGAAAGAGGGTGAAGCGGTTGATGATTTCGTGGCAAAGTTGACTGGTTTAGCATCCAAGATAAGGAGTCTTGGACATGAACTTGATGAAGTCGACTTGGTAAAAAGGCTGCTTGGTTCGATGCCCAAATCGTTTCTTCAGATTGTGGCGTCAATTGAGCAATGCTTTGACTTGGAATCAATGCTACTTGATGAAGCGGTTGGTAGATTGAAAGCCTATGAGGAACGTTTGAAAGGAATGGAAAATCCGGAGGAAACTCAAGGTAGTTTGTTGTGACTAGTCATGAAAAAACGCACGGGCATAAGCATTGTGGCGGTGGAAGCTCGAACCGAGATGACTTTGGGCGTGGCCGGGAAAGAGGCTGTGGGTCCGTAAGGGGTCGAGATGGTAATGAGCGGGTCCGGGATAAAAGCCACGTGAAATGTTACAAGTGCGGAGACTATGTCACTATAACAACGAGTGTCCAAAGTTGAAAGATGAAGAAGCAAATTTGATCGAGGAGGAACCGGCTTTGTTGTGAGTGGATGGTATGGACAAACCAATTAAGGAGGTGATTGTTGGTTTAATTGGTTTGGTTCATTATGGTATGGACAAATCATAAATGCTTTAGCATTTATGATTTATTTGTTATGTTTTATTTAATAGTTTATTAGTTGAGAATTCACAGTCTACTTTGACCGGATTTCATGGAAGTGTAGTTGGTGGAAGTAGTGGGTCACTAGGATTGTACCGGTTCTTTAGGTAGACTTAGAGCATTCACAACTCATGCTTTATAATTATGTGAGTGTGAGTCCTTAAATTATATGGGATAGTTTTGAGTGGTTGTGAGTGGAGGAGAGAGAAATGTTACTGTTCATCTGTAAATTTAAGGATTCACTGTTCAACCCTTATAATTTTTTAATATTTTTAAAGTGATTGTGAGTGAAGAAGAGAGAAAAGGTAATGAAAAAGGTATAAAAGTATATTATTAATTGAAAGAAGAGAGAAGAGAGAAGAGATAGTGATTTTTAGTGTAGTTATATAGATAAAGATAAGAAATGAAATGTGAATGCTCTTAGTAAGTTTTTATTCCTACTTTCATGCTCCACGTTGCTTTATGTAAGGCTATTTATAGCCATCTAGTTTGTTTATTGAAAATGCATTTCAAGAGCAGTAGCTTTTCATCTTTCCTTTTTCTTTCTGCAAATATTACATTCATATACACATATACACGTGAGCTTGTGTGTGTTTTTAGTGTGTGTTTGTGGGGCCTGAACCTACACTATATATCAACCCGCATTGTTATATATTTCTGGAAAATTTATTTTAGTTTATATTTTTTTTTGTTTTAGTAAAAGTTTGAAAAAGTACTCTTCACCTTATAAAGTTGTAGCCTGTAGGAGTCAGAAACCCCATCATTTAATTTGGCAAATTCAATCTTAATAAGCCCAAGATATATTGATCTTTAATTTGCTATCCAAAAAAACTAGCGACGCAACTTGTTACATGTTTGTCTTCTATTTCGACGTAATTGATCTTTACATTTTGGTCATCATTCATCAAGATAAATTGATGCTGTATAAGCCAACTATGAATAATTGACCAATGGTAATTAATACTATTAACTTGCCCAATAGCACTCTAAACTTTCATTTTTATAATCAAATGAAATTCCTACTCTAACAAGAAGTACGTTTGCATATGATGATTGGATATGACGTAAAAAAGACGTCATATCTACTTGAATAAGGGTTAGGGGCTGTTTGGCAACTTTTGAATGGGTAAATGCTGAATCAATAAGAGGTCTGAACCAATAAGAGGTCTGAACCAATAAGTGCTGAACCAGATTAAGTCTGTTTGGTTGGATATCTGTTTGGTTATAACTCCTAATATTGAATAATTATTAAAAAAATACAAACCATAATAAAAAAATCATCTATTTATTAAAATACAAACCATAATATTGAATAATTATTAAAAAAATATTTAATAAAAAACCATAATAAAAACCATAAAAAATCATCTATTTATTAAAATACAAACCACCTCTTAATTACCTACTCATTTCTATATTAATCAAATCTCAGGGGCATATTTATAAAGAGTGTGTGGTCCTATGATTAACCCTCACCCCCACCATTGATTCCCCAATTCCATCCCCACCTTCACCATCTCTTGCTCCTCCATCTTCACCCCATCGAACCACCACCCCTCACCCCACCACCGATCAACCCCGACCCAAGCTGCTGCTCCAATCTCCTCGCCGACCCATCAAGCCGATCGAACCGCTCGATCGCCTCAACCCCCAACTGATGCACATCCGCAAGCACTTTGGCGGCGAGTTCTTGGCCGTCGTGGAGGGCTCTGGGGAATTTGATTTCGTTGATGACGCCGGAGTATTTGATTTCTTGACCCCCAACTGACGCCAGAGTATTTGATTTCGTTGATGATGGGGAGAGCAGTGGGGACGGAGGTCTGACCAGGGTCAGATTGGTCATGTGCTCTTACCTAATAAGAGGCAAATAAGAGCCTCTTTTCAATCAGAAGAATGCAACCAAACATAAGATGTCTGACCGAGTCAGACTTGAGATCTGACCAGGGTGAATAAGAGGTAAACAACAGCGGCTTAGACTGAAATGTGTATTTCTATAATGATATGGTTCCAATAAGTAGGGTTATTGGACAAAGAAATGTAAAACATGGACATAAATTTTCCTAGTTGATCTCATAAAATTCAGCTTATGTCACGCTTGCTGGTCCAACAATATTACTTATTGCAATCATTTGCAACATACATTTCCATCTAATTCCAACTTAGAAAATTTTAGGTTTTTTCTTTCCATTATGAGGTTGAGTGATCATTGATTGTCATTTAAGCAGAGAGAGGTTGAACCAATTTAGGGGAGAAGCAAGAATTCAAACGAAATTAAGGCTCGATCTCCATTTATAATGAATAACGTCATGAATAACGTCTTTTGCATAGAATTTTTAAAAAAAAATAACAATTAAAACTCATGAAACATAAAGATTATGCCCCGTCACAAAGCACATGTTCCACACTGTAGATTAATTGACTTATTAGTCAATGAGTCATATAACTATCAATATTTATCTCATTATATTTATTAATTCAATTTATAGGGTAAGGTTAAAATGTTAACATTCTGTTCACAACTTAACTTGCGTTAACCTGTCAAGATCAAACAAACTCATTGTTTTGTACAATGTTATATTTTTTTATGTATATGTATAGATTTACGAGTATAAAACTTTAAAGAAAGATACTACTTACACTAAACCGATATAAATACAGGTAGGTGTAAGAAATATGCAAGTTACTTACATCAGCGTAAACTTTTATACACTTACAAATTTACGCACAGACATAAAAGTATATAACATTGTATATATGTAATGATTTTATTCAAACAAAATATTAATGATTTTAATTGATTTGATGGTTTAACGCAAGTTAAATTGTGAACAATAGGTTAACACACATATATATTATATTTAAAAAAAGCAAGAAAAGCCCATAAAAAGATAAAAACAATGAATATGTTTGTGTGATAAAGTTGCATGGTTTAATAATATAAAATAAAAACATCAATGGATGGCTGAATAGGTAAATTGTCGGATAAAGTTAAAGTAGAATATAGAACAAAAGACACAGTGACGGTGCGTTAGATTTTGTGAATATTATTCTATACTTTTATATTTTCAAAAGCTTGGTCGTCTTGTGTATCTATTTCCAACGCTTTTACTTGATTTCATCGTAAGTTGTTACATAACATAGCATCCTTATGTGGACTGGATTTTTTTATAATGGTTAATTAGATCACTGACGGGCACCGACTAACTTGATCTTTTTCATTACTTGAGTGTAGAACCTTAAGGCATGTTCACGAAGAGAATGTACATCAGTCCGTTCATATCAGTTGGGAATATGAGACTACCCTTAGTAAGAGATCCATTGCCCAATTAAGAATCTTTTTTTTTGTCACATGTGAGACTTAAAACCCCCCCCCCCCTCTTATGTTAATAAAAGCTTTAAGATTTTAAGTTACCACACCTTAATCACTTAAACTAAAAATCATTGGTCATATAGATTTGTTAGAGCTAATTACACAGATAGTTATTGTGCCTTAGTATGGTTCCCAGGTTTGGATGCTAAGCTTAGGGCTCGTGATTTCAGTTTGTAACGAGTTTGGGGTCTAATTTTAACTCGCGTTAAATTTATTGTTAAGCTTGTGATTGTTATGACTTAGTTAATTTAGTTAAAGTTATATCAGTTAGTTAGTTAGTTTGTTAGTATAGTTAGTTCTTGTATATATAGCTGTGCATATTGAATGGATTGAATAATATTTTCTTTCCCAAAACTCTCTTCATCTCTGTTACTCAAACAAGATGGTATCAGAGCTCCGATCAAATTTTCCGTTCAAATTCTGATCAAATATTTTGATCGATTTTCTTCCGATCAAATATTGATCGATCAACTTTCCGTTCATTTCTCGATTCCGTTCTTCTGTTCATTCTCTTCCGATCAATATTTTGATCGATTCTGTTCAAGTCAATCTCAGATCGATTTTCGATTACGTTTGTTCTTTCTTCTTTTTCATCTATTTTGTGCAAACAATTATGCATAATTCAACAAATACGACCAGTTCTAACACATCCACAATCGGAGTGTCAATTGATGCTTCGAATCCATTGTATCTACATCCTTCTGATCATCCCGGTATGATTCTCGTATCAAAGTCGTTCGATGGATTAGGTTTTGGTGCTTGGAAACGTGCTATGACGATTGCTCTATCAGCAAAGAACAAGTTTTCGTTTGTTGATGGAAAAAGAGATTAAGCCTACCGATCCTTCTCTAATAGCACAATGGGAACGATGCAACAATATGGTAATTTCTTGGATCCTTAATACCTTGTCAAAAGACATATCTGATAGTGTTTTATACACTGATACTGCAAATCAATTGTGGCTCGAGTTAATAATTAATATGGACAAATGAATAGGGCAAAACTATATCAATTGCAGAAGAGCCTTTGTGAGATTTCACAAGGAAGCAATGATATAGCTACCTATTTTACCAAAATCAAAGCTATTTGGGATGAATTAAATGCTTTGAATTCTATCTCTCCTTGTTCATGTGGAGCTTCTCAATCATTACTCAAAAGAGAAGCAGATGAACGATTGATTCAGTTTCTTATGGGATTAAATTCTAGTTATGATAGTGTTCGAGGCAATATACTCATGATGAAGCCTCTTCCTTCAATCAGTGAAGCGTATGCTATTTTGATTCAAGATGAGAAACAACGTGAAATTCATTCTTCAAATAATTTTGTTCCTGAATCATCATCTATGAATGTTGCAAGAAATGATAATAGAAAGTCTATTGTTTGTTCTCATTGCAAGAAATCTGGCCATACTGCTAATAAATGTTACAGGTTGATTGGATTCCCAAAAGATTTCAAGTTCACAAAGCCTAAACGGTCATTTGCGAGTAATGTTGCTGATGTATCAGATCAAAAAGATCCTCAAGAATTCAATAATACCTCATCATCTTTGGGTACATCTTTGTCCAGTGAACAACTTGCTGAATTGTTGCAACTTTTACAAAAGTCTTGTGGTGACAAGACAAGCAAAGATAATAAAGAAGCTCATGCTTTCAATGCTAGTACTATTCACCATACCAACTTTGCAGGTATTATGGCATGTACCTCTTTAACTTTTCAAACTCAATGGATCATTGATACAGGCGCAAGTGATCACATGTGCCATGATGAAAGCTTATTAACTGATATTCATACTCTTTCCACTCCGGTTCAATAGGTCTTCCGAATGGGGAGGTTCTTAAAATTTTAAATATGGGACTGTTATTCTTTCACCTGATCTATCTCTTCAACATGTCCTTTTTGTCCCTCAATTTCATCACAATCTTCTTTCGGTCCCAAGACTATGTAATGACACAAATGGTATAGTTTATTTTACTAATACTTCTTGTGTATTGCAGGGCCCTTCCATGAAGAAGCCACTGGTTCTTGGTGAACTCATTCATGGCTTGTACCTACTGAATAATTTTGTACTTTTGAATAAGTCCACTTCTAATTGTAATTCTGTTGTCACTAGTTCTGTTTGGCATCATAGACTTGGTCATTTACCTTTGTACAAACTTAAACAACTTGCTATTTTGTCTGATGCTCATAATGATCTTGACCATCCATGTGATATATGTCCAAAAGCTAGACAACATGAATTGCCTTTTCCTTATAGTAAAAGGTCTACTACCAAACCTTTTGACTTGATTCACATTGACACATGGGGTCCTTATTCTGTTCCCACTTATAATGGACATAGATACTTTCTCACTATTGTTGATGACTATAGCAGAACAACGTGGACTCATTTGTTGTCCACCAAAAGCAATGCTTTCTCCATTTTGCAGGCCTTTATTGAAATGGTTGAAACACAATTCAATATTCGAATAAAATGCATTAGATCCGATAATGCTTTTGAACTTGGTTCTGGCACTACTCAAGTTGCATATCTACTTAGTAAAGGGATCCTTCATCAAACCACTTGTGTTGGAGTCCCTCAGCAAAATGGGGTTGTGGAAAGAAAACACAAACATCTTTTAGAGACTGCTCGGGCACTTTTATTTCAATCTAAATTGCCTCTGTCCTTTTGGGGAGATTGTCTTTTGACTGCAACACATCTCATCAATCTATTTCCTTCTAAACTTCTTGCTGGGAAGACACCACATTTTATTTTATTTGGCAAAGATCCTTCTTATTCATCTTTAAAGGTTTTTGGTTGCTTATGCTATGCTTCTACTTTAAGTCATGGGAGGGACAAGTTTCAACCTCGGGCTTTACCTTGTATTTTCATTGGCTACCCTCTCGGGAAGAAAGGTTACAAGCTTTATAATCTTCAAACTCATTCCATCTTTATTTCACGGGATGTTATTTTCTTTGAAACCATTTTTCCTTCCATTTCTTCTTCTCGTAAGTCTCATCTTTTCCCATCTTTGGATAATATTTCTCAATTGTTTGATGATTCTAGTGTTCCATCCACTTCTTCTGAGTCTATTCCACCTTTTTCCTTCATCTCCTCTCCTGTTGATCCTTCCCCACCTGCCAATCGTCGGTCTTCCCGGCCCACTGTTCCACCTTCTTATTTGAAGGATTATGTGTGCAATAATGTTGATTCTCCTCTTGAAGTTTGTTCTCATACCATCACTAATTTTTGTGCATCTTCTTTCCATATTCCTTTTACTTCTTTGCCTTTGCCCACTCAACGTTTTGTTGCTACTCTTGATATTCTTGCTGAACCTACTTGTTACAAAGATGCAATTCTTCATCCTGCTTGGCAGGAGGCCATGAATAAAGAGTTTGATGCTCTTAATCTCAATCACACATGGGACATTGTTTCTTTACCTTCTGACAAGAAGCCCATTAAGTGTAAATGGGTTTATAAACTTAAATATCATGCTAATGGCACTGTTGAAAGATGCAAGGCTCGTTTAGTGGTTCGTGGTGATACTCAAACTGAAGGTATTGATTACAATGAGACATATTCACCGGTTATCAAAATGACCACTATTCGCACTCTTATTACTATTGCTACAAAGCTTCATTGGCAAATGTTTCAACTAGATGTGAATAATGCGTTTCTTCATGGCGATCTTGATGAAGACATTTATATGCAACCTCCACCAGGAATGATTCTACCCTCTGATCAGTGTTTGAAACTTCGAAAGTCTCTTTACGGTCTTAAGCAGGCTTCTCGACAATGGTATGGGAAGCTTTCTGATGCTCTTAAATCCAAAGGTTATAGTCGATCTTCCAATGACTATTCTTTATTTTCCAAAACTATGGGTTCTTCGGTGGTGTTGTCGCTGTTTATGTTGATGACATCTTGGTTACTGGTAATCATCTTGATGAAATTCAATTTTTAAAATCTTTTCTTAATGATACGTTTAAGATCAAAGATTTGGGTCATCTCAATTATTTTTTGGGTATTGAGATTTTGTCATATTCAAAGGGTGTTCTCATGACTCAACGAAAGTTTGCCAAGGATCTTTTACAAGAATTTCCTTTACCTAGTTCTTTGACTGCTACTACTCCTTTACCTGCTCACTTGCAGCTTACTTGTGGTGTTGGTGATTTACTACCTGATCCTCTTCGTTATCGTCGTTTGGTTGGCAAACTTAATTACTTGACTCATACGCGACCTGATTTGGCTTTTGCTGTGCAATTTCTAAGCCA
Source organism: Flaveria linearis (assembly GCA_024085815.1). Taxonomy (NCBI): domain Eukaryota; kingdom Viridiplantae; phylum Streptophyta; class Magnoliopsida; order Asterales; family Asteraceae; genus Flaveria; species Flaveria linearis. The sequence continues at coordinate 10,134,785 of CM044015.1, forward strand.
ATTTATGCAAGATCCACGAGAACCACATTGGCAGGCTGCTTTACACACTTTGGCTTATGTTAATGTGACTTTCTCTCAGGGTCTTTTCTTCAAAATAATCAAGATTTTTCTTTGGTGGCTCATTGTGATTCTGATTGGGCCTCTTGTCCTAATACCCGTCGTCCGGTTAGTGGGTATTACATTTCTCTTGGTGGTAGTCCGATTTCTTGGAAATCTAAGAAACAGCCTACTGTTTCATTGAGTTCTGCTGAAGCTGAATATCGTTCGCTTCGACGAGTGACTGCTGAACTTGCTTGGCTTACTCGATTACTGCACGAGCTTCAAGTTCCCAATGTTACTCCTGTTCCTGTTAAATGTGATAGTCAAGCTGCGATTCACATTGCTAAGAATCCTGTTTTTCATGAACGCACTAAGCACATCGATTTGGATTGTCACTTTGTTCGTGAACAGCTGCAACTTGGTTTGATCACTCTTACTCATACACCATCTCAAGATCAACTTGCCGACTTTCTTACCAAGAGTCTTTCTCTTCCGAAGCATCGTGATCTTTTATCCAAGTTGGGGGTTTTACAATCCCCAACTTGAGGGGGGTGTGATTGTTATGACTTAGTTAATTTAGTTAAAGTTATATCAGTTAGTTAGTTAGTTTGTTAGTATAGTTAGTTCTTGTATATATAGCTGTGCATATTGAATGGATTGAATAATCTTTTCTTTCCCAAAACTCTCTTCATCTCTGTTACTCAAACAAGAAAGCTTAAGAGTATTTTTAGTCTTTTCACATTAATGGGACCAATTTTACTATTTAGCATGGTTCCCAAATAGTCCTTGTGGTTTGTTTTCTCCGCAAGAAAACTCATTAATTTTTTGATTGTTTTGAGTGGCCGGAAGCTTCTTAGGAGGGATAGCTTCCACTCGAACGTGATTTATTGTAAAGTTATCCTTTCATCCGCAACCATTTGTTTAAAACTTGGATTGAACAGAACGATGTAAGACCTGTTTAAGATATCACCGGTTTAGTTCGCATGGTTTGGACAACAAATTATGAACAGACAAATTGTCATACCGGTTCAAACCCATATGCCTAAACTGAGTTAAGAATTTTCATGACCACTCAAATTATAGAGGAAATTGATGAAACTTTTTAGCTTGAGCAATATAGAGCATGCGACATCATTTTATATTTGAGAAGATGAAACTTTTTAGCTTGAGCAATATAGAAGCGAAATCATTTTATATTTGAGAACTACATATAATTTTCTCTTTTGAGATACGTGGGAGTTTCAAGTTTTAAATTTGAGACATTTGCTACAAACTAAAATTGCAATTACGACTTATCTATCCATAATAATTAAGATTTACCCATCTAAATACCAGCGTAAGTCCTAGCATGTTAGCAACGTGAATCTCACGTAAATTTAAAATAAAAAATAAAGTATATCTGACACGGTTTGATTTGGAATAATGATATATTTCAAACGTTTTAAAAGAAAAACTTAAAGTGAATTTAAAAGGAAAAAAATAAAAATATATTGTATTTAACATGGCTCATTTTTAATAAAATTTACAACGAAATGTAATAAAAAAACATGTGAATCGGCTTCAAAGGGGAGACTGTTAGTAGTATTTTTACGCATTATTTATCATTGGTTTAGCATTTTTATTGCATATAATATTTTTATTAGACATATTTTTATTTATTTTGAGTAATGTTTGTATGAGTAGAATAGAGTCTAATTTGAATAGATTTTATTATTTTGTAGGCGGAAAACGGCTACGAGGGTTGGAAACAAAAATTAGTGGTAGCTTTGAGAGCATTTTAAATATGAAGGATGATTCTTGGAGATTTAAAATAAGAGATTTAATTTTATCTACTAAGAAGAAGGGATATGGTTTTTTCTATATGAGGTTTAAATTCTATTATGAGAAAAGAGAAAAGTTCAAATACAAAGGGAATATTATGTAAAAGTGTGAGAAGCAATCATGGAGTGACATGTGGCATATTTTTTAAAATAGAAGGAGGGGTATTTTAGGAAGTCTACTTTATTGTTACAAAGGTGGGGATATATATATTGACTTTTTCCATATGAAATCAACTGGAAATTCTCTATTGATCGATTCAAACGGTTGAATATTCTCAGCTTACATCAATTCAATCATTGAAGATTCAAACGATCGATTTCAGCTGTTGAAGATTGCTTTTATGCTAGTTCTGTTGAAGTTTGTTAAGTTCTGTTGAAGATCGTTGATTTCTGTTGAAGATTGCTTTATGTTGTTTCTGTTGAAGATCGTTGAGTTATGTTGATCTATTTGATTTCATCAGTTTGATACGTATGAAGACGATTATATACTGTAATTGAAATAGTATGTTAATAATTTTGTCGTTTGGATCATCATTGTGTCTATACTGTCTGATTTCTGTGAATTTTGTTATTGATTGACATCATCATTGTGTCATAGGTATCATCATTGTGTCATAGGTATCATCATTGTGTCATAGGTATCATCATTGTGTCATAGGTATCATCATTGTGTCTTTTGTTCGTCATTGTGTCTTTTGTATTGTCATTGTGTCTGAATAAAACAGTTATTGTGTCTATAGTGTTAGATTACTCTGGGCATTATCAATATGTTGTTGAACATATTTTATAAATATCAGGTGAGTCTCTCTATGTTGTGTCTTTTATGTTGTTATGTTTTTTATATGAATTTTGTTATTGATTGACATCATCATTGTGTCTTAGATATCATCATTGTGTCTTAGATATCATCATTGTGTATTTTTGTTTGTCATTGTGTCTTTTGTATTGTAATTGTGTCTGAATAAAACAATTATTCTTAATCAATTGGTTACGAACAAATACGAGTTGTGTTTTTATCTTGATTATTTAAATAGTTACAAGTTTAAGGCTGATAAAGTTCAAATGGTCACCCCACCTCCAAGAATAGGATTCATTGTGTCATAAGATTTATTGTGTCATAAGATTTATTGTGTCATATACTCATTGTGTCATTATATTTATTGTGACATTATATTCATTGTGTCATAAGACTCATTGTGTCATGTTTGAAGAATTTTATTTACGTTTGATTTTGACGATAAAAACAAGTTACCAAAATATTATTGTGTAATGTAAAGCAACATATATCAACAAATTTTAACATGTCAACATATAGCAAAATATAATAACATGCCAACATACCAAATTACTATTGTTTTAAATTACCATTGTGTCAAACTAAGATTGTGTCAAACTACGATTGTGTTAAATTACCATTGTTTCAAACAACCATTGTGTCAAACAACCATTGTGTCAAACAACCATTGTGTCAAACAACCATTGTGTCAAACAACCATTGTGTCAAACAACCATTGTGTCAAACAACCATTGTGTCAAACAACCATTGTGTCAAACAACCATTGTGTCAAACAACCATTGTGTCAAACAACCATTGTGTCAAATTACGTTTTTGCCCCTCCGCCTGTTAGCAGTTTTCCACTTATTTACATTTTTGCCACCGCGTTTTTTTGAACCATTGATCTATTTTAATGAGTTGATCCAATGGTCAGAATTACTTCTCACCCTTTTTAGGAAATATATACTTTGTAGCATATCCTCTCCCATGAGAAAAAATCTCTTGTTTATTGGTTACTAGGTTAGAGTCCGTGGTTACTAGGTTAGAGTCCGTGTGATACACGGATGATTTAAACAACCAAACTTTCATTAAACATTAACTACATAATAAATATGATGAAAAATTGTAAGTATGAAAATAGAATTAAAATAACAATCATACTCTCAAAACTTTCTCATAGATGTCTAAACACCTGTTTGTATACAACGTTTTGTGTTTCGCTAGTAATGTTAGCAATTTGATCTAAAATGAGTAATTTTACACCGTCCGTAATATTCACATTTGATAAAGTCACATATAACTGTCCATGAGTAAAAACTGATTTTTTTAAATATAAACCAACTTTTGACAATAATTATCCCTGACTTTTGACAATATAAACCAACTTTTGATAATAATTATCCATGTCTTCTTTTGAATTTGAAAAGGATTATTTATTGGATGGCACGAGATTAATTCTTGCAATAAATGTTCGGCATCCAATATTACTTCAATATATTATCTCAACTTTAATAACCCGTTTCCCAAATAGAAATTTGTAGGCGAGTACCATTGCAAAGACCATTTTGTTCGTCGATACTACGTAGAAGCATAACGAGAACTCCAACTTTCAATACTAACTTGTGATTTGGCAATCCGGATATTTTAAGGCCATTTAGAAAATAAGGAGAGTGCAAACTTTCCTGTAACCCGGGATATTAAAATGTTTCATTTGACGTATGTTATCCGAAGTAGATACATTATCTCATTACCAGGGAAAATTGAAAGCAGATGATCATTAATTTCATGAACGACCTCATTTTTTGGTGCAAAAATTGTTTTCTTATAAAAGTACTCTTTGTCTTTATAGTTCTCTAACATGGATGGGTAAACAAATTGAATCAAACTTGCTAAAGGATCGATCGATTTGTTGATGAGGAGTTCATGAGGTATAGTAATAGTTGCATCACCATCGTTATAACCACCAACTTTACCCTCTCCTATATCAAGAAGCCATGTAACAAATTGTTTGATTCCTTTAGTGTAAACACTTTGTCCCTTAGCTTTTAGTCGCACATTTTTTTGCTAAAGTAACTTGCATTTATTCAAAATATATGATGAGCTTAATGATGCATTAACAATTTCTTAGCGACTACCATTTGGAAACATATGTAAAATTTATTGAAAATCGTCACAAAAAACAATACTTTACCACCAAATGACATATCTAAAGATACAAAAATATTTATAGTTAATACATCATTCATTGTCCTATCCAGTGCTTCAAATGCGTGCTTATGAGTCATGGGTGTTTCATCCCAAATAATCAGTTTTGTTTGCTTTAATAAATGAGCAACTTCACTTTTCGGTTTTATGTGACAAACAAAATCTTTGTTTACATTAAATGAAATATGGAACGTGAGTGTGGAGTACGACCTCCGGTAAGCAAACAAAGATCCTATTCCACTGAATGCTACATTTAATACAATCTCACATTAATACCTTATTGTTGCGGTCAAAGTCTTCCATAGAAAAGTTTTACCAGTTTCGTCATATCCATAAATGAAAAAAACTCCTTTCTTAACTTAACAACAGTCATGATTTCACTAAAAACTATTATTGTTCATCCGTTAAAGAATTCTGAAGATTTTTAAATTCAGACATCTCGTTTGCTACATCATACAATAACTCCTTGCTAATTAAACGATTATTTGAAGAAGACGCATAATCATTGTCCGGGTAAGGCATACTTGTAAATGACATAAGTGTCGAACTATTCCGTAATAAATACTTTTCAATCTCATACAACGTTAAACTTTTTTTGATTGTTTGTTAGAGAAAAAGCAGGAATTTATACATAGAAATTGTGAGTAATTAGTTTCACATTCAATAAATTTAAGAAATGGTAAAATGTGTTATGAAATAAATATAATTATTATAATTAAATAAATATAAATAAAACATCCAAGATAAAAATATTATTGAGGCAACATACGGTTTACTTGGTACGTTGTTTATATCATCATCAACACCATAAATGAATTGTTGTTGGTTTGCCACATGGAAAGGCAATCTGATAACCGATGGATAACGGTAATGTACATCAAAACCGAAAATTTTTCATGAAGCCTCACAACCTAAAATATATCTACAATTGTAGTATTCTTTTATTTCATCTTTACCGTTTTGTTGGCCAGTATCTGTGTTTGGATCTATAACAGCAACAGTAGCCTCCAATCTTGAACCCCATGAATAAGATGAAATGAAGAGAAATTTTTAAACACATAAATGGTGAATTGTTTTTAATACGGAAAATTAAAAGTAGAAAGAGTGAGATTGTGGGAATAAATTTTCATTGATTATTATCATTTCAAAATAGTAAACTTTCCTTGGATCCTTGAATAGTTGTCTAGTTCAAATACTGATAATTTGAACCTTTATGGTATACTCTTCCTGTAAAACACTTAGGTCGTTGAACAATGTGATTTTCCCGGGTGTCATTATACTACAAAATTTGAAAAAGTGAGAAATAATTATAAAGTTAACAATTATGAAATTAACATAGTTTTGTATTTGATAGAATTTAAAAACATCATACCTTGTTTGATAGTTGGGAATGTAAGTCGAATGTAAAATTTGCAAAAAATTTGTAGTATTAATTTATAGTCCTTGTGAAATATATAATTATGAAATGTGCATCCCATATGATACGTAATTGTACACTTATTGATAAAAATAAAAGGAAACAATTTGAATTAATTAAATCTAATAATTGATAAATATATTACAATTGGATCAATTAATAATGTATCCGAGTAATATTACATACTATTAGTCCTTAAATATATGATACTTTAATAATTTGATAAATCCTACTACTCTAATAAAAGGATAACTAGGGTTGCCACATGTCACTTTTTAGATTCATCTAATGCCACATGGCATCTTGACATTTAATAAAAAATATTTTTCTCGCCCAAAAGAATTCAATCAACTATTTTTGTATTAATTTTTTAAATACACAATTTGTTTCCAAATATAATTCCATCCAAAATTAACGGATATAAATTATAACCCTTTCATTTTAAACTAGGAAACATATATCTCTTACTTTTAATCCTAGCAAACTCTATTAGTTAATTTTTAAAATTATATTCTTATCAAATCTTTATTTTTGAAAGACAAAATCTATAGACTAATAAAACAAGGTTTTTGGAGCCACATGTCATTCTTTTAAACCATCAATTTGACACGTGGCACACTCTTACACCATATTTATTTTTAGTTTTTTGATATATTAAATGCTTACCATACTAGACATTTAATTTAAATATATTACCATACTTACATACTGATTTAAATTATAATTTATGACTTCCATTTAACCTTTTATATTATGTCAAAAAAATTTCATTTAACCATATATTAATTCAACTTCTACGGTATTATTCCTCAAATTTCATTTAACCTTTTATATTATGTGTTAAGAATCTATAAATTTTCCTCTGTTTGTGTATTGCTTTCTAAAATAAACTATTTTAATTTAGTGGATTTTTATTTTATGAAATTTTTTATTCACCAATTTTGATTTCTTACTGTATAATTAATTGATCCAATTATAATATACTTATCAAATTATCCAAGTATCAAATATTTAAGGACTATATAGTATCTAACATTAGTCTGATAAGTTATCTATCATACATTAAATTACATTTAAACTTAATTTTGTCAACTTGAAATCACTACTATCTATATATTTATCTGAAAATTACAATGCTTTCTAATTAAAACTCTTTTAATTTAGTAGATTTTGACTCACCAAAATCGGTTTTCAAATGTAAAATTAATTAATCTAATTATAATATACTAACTTTAGTGAACCCGTGTATTACACGGGTTGAGTAAATAAAATATTAAATAAAATAAAATTTTATTAATTATAAAACGATATTATAAAATATACGATTGATATCAATTCAAAAATTAGCTAAAAACATCTTAAAGTTTGGAAAAAAAGTCTTCCTAATAGTATTTTATTTTAATTTCTAAAAGCAATTCTTTGTTTTTACTAATAGTAGTTTCTATAGGAAAAAAAACTTATAAAATATTTCTATCTTATTTACTTTAAGATTGTATAGTACCACTCAAAGACACACCAATCATAATATTTTATAAGTTTTTTTTCCTATAAAACTACTATTAGTAAAAACAAAGAATTGCTTTTAGAAATTAAAATAAAATACTATTAGGAAGACTTTTTTTCCAAACTTTAAGATGTTTTTAGCTAATTTTTGAATTGATATCAATCGTATATTTTAAAATATCGTTTTATAATTAATAAAATTTTATTTTATTTAATATTTTATTTACTCAACCCGTGTATTACACGGGTTCACTAAAGCTAGTATATTATAATTAGATTAATTAATTTTACATTTGAAAACCGATTTTGGTGAGTCAAAATCTACTAAATTAAAAGAGTTTTAATTAGAAAGCATTGTAATTTTCAGATAAATATATAGATAGTGGTGATTTCAAGTTGACAAAAATAAGTTTAAATGTAATTTAATGTATTATAGATAACTTATCAGATTAATGTTAGATACTATATAGTCCTTAAATATTTGATACTTGGATAATTTGATAAGTATATTATAATTGGATCAATTAATTATACAGTAAGAAATCGAAATTGGTGAATAGAAATTTCATAAAATAAAAATCCACTAAATTAAAAGAGTTTATTTTAGAAAGCAATACACAAACAGAGGAAAATTTATAGATTCTTAACACATAATATAAAAGGTTAAATGGAATTTGAGGAATAATACCGTAGAAGTTGAATTAATATATGGTTAAATGAAATTTTTATGACATAATATAAAATGTTAAATGGAAGTCATAAATCTGTCACACCCCAACCTTGACGGTGGAGTCGTCGAGGCATGAGAGTTACGATTGTTCACAGCCACATAACGCTATTGCCTGAAACATGTTAAAAATAAAAGGTCAACATAAAAATGTTGGTGAGCATTCTATAGTTTTGATTACATAAGTATATAAAAGATGGCAATTCAAGTTATAAGTTAGTGAATAAAGTGATTAGGGATGTTATGAACAATGCAACAATCAAACCTCGACAATGTTTTACAAGTATCAAACGACGTTAATATTCTATTAACGTTAAAAGTATATACGATCAGCTAAGTGTACTTGGATCAACCAAGCAGGCTTGTCTTACCCATAGATCTATGACTTCGCTGAGCTAGCAATAGTTAATGATTGTACATATGACGCCATAACATGGTAACCACAAAAGTTCAACTAACCACAACTCATAAGTAAATTGCCATAAGTTTACAAGAATCCAAACGTTTACAAGTGCAATGATTAATAAGTAACATGTTTCACCCCAAAGTGTGAAAATAAAAAAAAGGGGTATAGAAATACTCACGTGGTGTATAGGTGTATATTGGATGATGATTATTAAGAATACGAATAATCGTTCCAACGAAATCCCTCACAAGGTACCTAAGAATATATATATTTACAGGTTTAAGTTCAATATTATGTTTGACATTTAGAGGTGAACTAGGGTTTCAATTGGAATTGTGGGGTTTTGTCGAGTAAATAAATCTATAAAGTAATTATTCGCATTTTGATCCATTACGAGAATTTTATATGTGTGTTTAAGTATTTTAGGAATGAATTTAAGTATACAAAAAAATTGATAAGGTTTAATATATATAAAACCTTATAATTATTTAAAATTAATTGGAATAATGTTTTGATTTATAACAAATTATTAATCTAAACTTTAGTTAGTATATTTTATGAGAGAATAATATTTTAGAATAATTTATGAAATTATAAAATATATAATTTTTACAATTATCATGATAAAATTTTATTATTTATTATTTGAGACAAATAATTATTTATTATTTGAAACAAATAATAATTAGTAAACTAAAACAAGAAAATAATCCAATAGTAATGTTTTGTTAAGATAAACAACTTTTAAAGTCTATCTTATAAATTATTTAACTAGTTTTATTATTTGTTTTAATAAAATAAAATAAAATATTAAGATGTTATGAGAAATAAATTTTCAGAAATTGATTTGATGTAAAGAAAAATATTTAACGTTTATAAAACCTATTTTATAATTTTTAAGAATTTTTACATATTTTTTAAAGCTTGAAAAGCATTAAAAAAAATAGGTGTAGGTGCCCGGGGTCGAACCCGGGACCTTCTGTTTGACATGGGAGCACGGGACCAGTGAACCAAAGGTCTGAGCCGCGGTTAAACTGGTTCCCAATTGATTTTATGCTTGTTTAACCCGTTTCCCCTAACCCATTCGAGCCCTAGTTCGATCGAAGCCCAAATTGACTACCAATTCGATATCAAATGCATCCGAATTCATGGGGCTTTCATTCCCCATGTTAAAACGAGTGTGTGAGTGTGTGTAATTTACCCTTATGAGTGTGTGAGTGTGTGTAAACGAGTGTGTGAGTGTTAAAACGAATTGAAATGCATCCGAATTCATGGGGCTTTCATTCCCTATGTTAAAACGAGTGTGTGAGTGTGTGTAATTTACCCTTATGATGATGAATTGATGTTGAATTCGTCGATGAACAGACCGCGACAATGTGTCAATCGAATGATGTTCAAACGTTGATTATAATCGAATTAAACTTTAGGAAGCTTCGAATGGTGATTTGGAAGCAAAGCCCTATGTTAATTTCGAATAAAATCGATTGAAGATGTGGTTTCAAGGGTGTTGCAGGTCGCGGGTATGGTGGTTGATCGATGGAGTTGCTCGTGTGATTTTCCAAGTGGAATCAAGGCTGAGATAGATTAGGAATATGTATAACATCCTCCACGTTCGATTAATTGAATTATTATTGTTGTTTGGTGGGTTTATGAGCTGGATTAGAATCCGAGAATAAAGTGAGATTTAGAGCCGTTAGTGGACTGATTCAACGCGTGTTTTTATTGGATTCCAGTTCGAATTGGATCCAAGGATTGACTCGGTCAAGATGTGGGGTTCGAAATCGACTGTTTTGAACGAATTGGGATCGCCGGAGAACGGCCGGAACCGGTGGCCGGAGAGCGCCGGAAAAACGAGGGAGAGGAGAGAGCAGTTGGGTTTTTTGAAATATTTACACGAATGGTCCCTGCGGTTTTAATTTTATTATTTTATGCTTAAAACTTCCTTTTAAAGTTTGATAAATTACAAGACTGCCCCCTGGACTTTATTATTATTATTATTATTATTATTATTATTATTATTATTATTATTATTATTATTATCTTATTATTATTATTAATATTAATATATTATTATTATTATATATATGTTATTATTAATGCACCGCGAATATACGAGATGTTACAGTCTCCCCTACTTTAGGAAATTTCGTCCCGAAATTTGTTTACGAAGAGACTGAGTCGAAAAGATGAGGACGCTTGGATTTCATTTGATCCTCACGTTCTCAAGTGAATCAGAAGGTGAACATGAAGCCTCAGATAGATCATAGTGATTCTCTTTTTTTCTTTCTTGATGCAGTTTGTGTTCTCATTTTCTGAGATACACTTTGAAGAACTTTTAGGTTTTGAATAGGTATCAAAAGAAGAAAATTCATAATTGATTAAGCTGACCGCTTTAGTGTTTACTTTATGTGCAATGGCAGAGCCATTAGAGGTAAAAAGAGAGTCTAAAGTGTGTGGCTTCAAATTAACATTATAAGCTTTCGTGTTGATTAGGAATGAACGTTAATTATTGTACAAGATGTTACCGTCTCCCCTACTTTAAAGAATTTCGTTTTGAAATTAAGAATGAACTTAAATGAGCAAAAGATTTTAAATGGCGGATAAGTGTACGAACGGACAGTGATTGACGTTTGATTACAGATGCTTCACTTTATGGAATCCTTCAAGCCTCATAATATATGCCAACTTGACTCTTCCAGTGAAATACGAGACGTTTTGAGATGAAATGTTGGAAAGCGACGCCGAGTTACCATTGCATATTAGACTTATAAATCACAACTTCCAGGATATAATTTCGTGGTAAGGTGATGTCTAGAAATCAATAAAAGACCAACAATGATAAGAAATGTTATCCGTCGGAATTTTAAGAATCCCAAATGTCACCATATGAAACGACCTTAACGCATATCTTGTGAATATGTATTTCTCCTTTGACCAACCATCGATCTAAGAATCATACACTATGCGAAGATCTTGAAATAAGTTCACAACGATGGTTAAGAATATTATAAAAAAACAGAGAATGAACCAATCGTTCAAAATAACGATCGATGTTTTAACGTCATACCACGGTACATGAATATTTGAAACAGATACAGGTCAATTTCTCGACGTTGTGAGATAATGGGTCGAATTGAATTTTTAGCCAATCGGTCTATAATGCACCAATTGTCATCATGACATTTAAAATAAGAGGCACCTAGTGGATGAAAAGTTAAACAGGAGATCTACGGGAACACGGAGGTTAGGTTTTGTCATAAATGAAGGTGAAACACTTGGACACATATCAAGTTACGTCTTTTCCTTTATGCCAAACCCATGACTACAAGTTACGAAGGTTTATGAACCATTATATCCACATCGCAGTGAGGATAATAACGAGTCTTGTTGTTCAAAACCAAGTCAGAATTTCAATGATTTTCAAGATTAAATATTCAAAAACGATTCAAGAAATGACGCAAATAATAAGAAAGGTGTTTGTAACCATGTTTTGTAAGGTAACAAATTTCCAAATGCAGTTTTGCATACGTAATTCATCAAACAATAAGATAGGTATTTGATAATATCTTTATTTGACTATACTTATGGGTTTGATGATATCTCAAGATGAAAGTTGATAAGTAAGGAATAAATGCTTCGATGTAGCTAGATCGAGTCATAACATGAAGATAAAGGGAAAGAAATCGATTTAAGAATTTAAATGCTCTAAACTGGGAATCAAAATCAACCTAAAACGATCGGGTCTTCTTTCAAGTTCAGAGATCATGCTTTGGCTTGATAGGTAGAATCACCAACATTGATTCACTCTTTAAGTTACTACATGTTTCTCGTCACTTGATTACAACCTTGGTAAGTTGAAGATCAATAAATGAGAATAGTCATTAAGGTGTGGTTTTCACTCCTAACTTGATGGTGTATTCCCAAGGTATGTCCACCAACTTACCATTCAACCAGTTTGATCCCAACCAATTGTTGAGGATTCACATAAATAAGACGTGGTAACTCACCGTTAAGGTAAGGAAAATCACTCCTATCTTAACGGTGAAGTTCTTACAAAAACAAAATATAACAAAATGAACTTCTTCATCAAAATCCAGAATTCACTCCTACTTTGACGAGGACGTTTCTTTTGAGAGAATACAATTCATGAAATTATCATCAAGGTATGGAATTCATGCCAATCTTGATGATTGGATTTCATAACAACAAGAAAACAATCAATGATTAACATTTGTCACCAAAGTACGGGTTTCAATCCTATTTTGGTGAGATCATGTCATTTGTGAAGTACAAGTTACAATGAGAATAACTGAAGTCAATCCTCAGGATGAGGAAATTGCCCTTATTGAGAGGATGAAATTTCATAAAACACACAATTGGAAACCATTTATCGAAACGAATAGAGAAACATCAAAGTAAGGGAATCACCCCTGTTTCGATGAGTTAAGAATTATTTAGGAGATACGAGTGTTCGTAGTCATAGGTTGACTTACAAACTCTTGCATCACCCACGGTGCAAATGGTACGAAGTTTGACAAAACAGCGAAAAAGAAAAGAATATCAATTTAGAAATTTAAGAAATTTCAAATTACAACAATGTAACAAAAGAGAAAATCATGATTACAAGCTTAAGATCTAAGTTTGAGATAACAAAATTTGTTGTGGTATTCAAATCTTGGATGGTTTAAATCGGGAAGACGAACTCAATGACAGGAATTATTCAACACCACAATGAGATGAGAATATTCGATCAAAAGGAAATACATGGACTTCTCAGGATATGAGGTCAACCATAACCTTGTTGAAGATACACGTACTTATAAGTGATCTCTTATCTCAAGGGTTTCGAGTCAAGTAAATGGATTCAATGATCGAATCAAATCACTATTTACACTTTGCTTAGACAAAGTATCCAAGGATGTAAGAATTTCACCTTACAGCATTGAATGTCTTTAGTCATGGGACACACCCTTAGAAAATTTGAGAACCATAAGTAACGATTTAAAGTTTTAAAGACCATTTGGTTTAGATTCCCAATATCTTTAGGTATATTAAGATCCATGTTCATGTTGATCAAGGTATAGAAATAGTTACATGAAACGCTGAGTTCAATACCGTTACACGTTACACGTTGAGCGTAAGAGTTGAAATGTAGGATGAGTTCAATATTAACAGGAACATTATTTAGGTTAAGAATGATAAAATATTAAAACTTTGGTGATACACCAGTTCAAGGATTCAAGGATTTTTAAGATACAAAAAGGATGGTTCCATTTGGTAACGCATTACCGTTTGGAATCGTTGACACGTCAAGGTAAATTGACTCATTTGCCTTAGAGATTTGTGTATTTTGACCATAGTTTATCACTCATCCCAGAAATCCTCAGGTAGCGTAATGGTTCTCACAATGAGATTTATACGAATACGCTTGCTTTAGCCCTCAGGCCTTTTTGCCAGGAAATCCAGAATACAGGTGTCTATGTGTCACACAAATTTCCTTGGTTTATAAAATCAAAACCTTGATGAGATTTGTATAGATTAGACATACGTCTAAAGATCCAGATCATAAGTATAAGTATACGATTCCACATGTCGTCGAGAATAAGATTGAGTGATTTTATGTTCGGGGAGAGTCAAAGATGAGTTTAGGGAGACAAGTAACTAAGTTTAGGCAATCCTATGCTAAGGCATCAAATTGCACATAAGAAGGCATAGCATTATGTAACATGCAAACCATGTCTTTACAAGATAAAAATACTATAAGGTGCATGCATAAGCTATAGTCTAGGTCACCATTTCTAATAACCTAAATCCCTATAGTTATGGGCTCTGATACCAATCTGTCACACCCCAACCTTGACGGCGGAATCGTCGAGGCGTGAGAGTTACGATTGTTCACAGCCACATAACGCTATTGCCTGAAACATGTTAAAAATAAAAGGTCAACATAAAAATGTTGGTGAGCATTATATAGTTTTGATTACATAAGTATATAAAAGATGGCAATTCAAGTTATAAGTTAGTAAATAAAGTGATTAGGGATGTTATGAACAATGCAACAATCAAACCTCGACAATGTTTTACAAGTATCAAACGACGTTAATATTCTATTAACGTTAAAAGTATATACGATCAGCTAAGTGTACTTGGATCAACCAAGCAGGCTTGTCTTACCCATAGATCTATGACTTCGCTGGGCTAGCAATAGTTAATGATTGTACATATGACACCATAACATGGTAACCACAAAAGTTCAACTAACCACAACTCACAAGTAAATTGTCATAAGTTTACAAGAATCCAAACGTTTATAAGTGCAATGATTAATAAGTAACATGTTTCACCCCAAAGTGTGAAAATAAGAAAAAGGGGTATAGAAATACTCACTTGGTGTATAGGTGTATATTGGATGATGATTATTAAGAATACGAATAATCGTTCCAATGAAATCCCTCACAAGGTACCTAAGAATATATATATTTACAGGTTTAAGTTCAATATTATGTTTGACATTTAGAGGTAAACTAGGGTTTCAATTGGAATTGTGGGGTTTTGTCGAGTAAATAAATCTATAAAGTAATTATTCGCATTTTGATCCATTAGAAGAATTTTATATGTGTGTTTAAGTATTTTAGGAATGAATTTAAGTATACAAAAAAATTGATAAGGTTTAATATATATAAAACCTTATAATTATTTAAAATTAATTAGAATAACGTTTTGATTTATAACAAATTATTAATCTAAACTTTAGTTAGTATATTTTATGAGAGAATAATATTTTAGAATAATTTATGAAATTATAAAATATATAATTTTTACAATTATCATGATAAAACTTTTATTATTTATTATTTGAGATAAATAATTATTTATTATTTGAAACAAATAATAATTAGTAAACTAAAACAAGAAAATAATCCAATAGTAATGTTTTGTTAAGATAAACAACTTTTAAAGTCTACCTTATAAATTATTTAACTAGTTTTATTATTTGTTTTAATAAAATAAAATAAAATATTAAGATGTTATGAGAAATAAATTTTCAGAAATTGATTTGATGTAAAGAAAAATATTTAAAGTTTATAAAACCTATTTTTATAATTTTTAAGAATTTTTACATATTTTTTTGAAGCTTGAAAAGCATTAAAAAAAATAGGTGTAGGTGCCCGGGGTCGAACCCGGGACGTTCTGTTTGACATGGGAGCACGGGACCAGTGAACCAAAGGCCTAAGCCGCGGTTAAACTGGTTCCCAATTGATTTTATGCTTGTTTAACCCGTTTCCCCTAACCCATTCGAGCCCTAGTTCGATCGAAGCCCAAATTGACTACCGATTCGATATCAAATGCATCCGAATTCATGGGGCTTTCATTCCCCATGTTAAAACGAGTGTGTGAGTGTGTGCAATTTACCCTTATGATGATGAATTGATGTTGAATTCGTCGATGAACAGACCGCGACAATGTGTCAATCGAATGATGTTCAAACGTTGATTATAATCGAATTAAACTTTAGGGAAGCTTCGAATGGTGATTTGGAAGCAAAGCCCTATGTTAATTTCGAATAAAATCGATTGAAGATGTGGTTTCAAGGGTGTTGCAGGTCGCGGGTATGGTGGTTGATCGATGGAGTTGCTCGTGTGATTTTTCAAGTGGAATCAAGGCTGAGATAGATTAGGAATATGTATAACATCGTCCACGTTCGATTAATTGAATTATTATTGTTGTTTGGTGGGTTTATGAGCTGGATTAGAATCCGAGAATAAAGTGAGATTTAGAGCCGTTAGTGGACTGATTCAACGCGTGTTTTTGTTGGATTCCAGTTCGAATTGGATCCAAGGATTGACTCGGTCAAGATGTGGGGTTCGAAATCGAGTGTTTTGAACGAATTGGGATCGCCGGAGAACGGCCGGAATCGGTGGCCGGAGAGCGCCGGAAAAACGAGGGAGAGGAGAGAGAGCAGTTGGGTTTTTTGAAATATTTACACGAATGGTCCCTGCGGTTTTAATTTTATTATTTTATGCTTAAAACCTCCTTTTGAAGTTTGATAAATTACAAGACTGCCCCCTGGACTTTATTATTATTATTATTATTATTATTATTATTATTATTATCTTATTATTATTATTAATATTAATATTATTATTATTATATATATGTTATTATTAACGCACCGCGAATATACGAGATATTATATAAATTGTAATTTAAATCAGTATGTAAGTATGGTAATATATTTAAATTAAATGTCTAGTATGGTAAGCATTTAATATATCAAAAAACTAAAAATAAATATGGTGTAAGAGTGTGTCACGTGTCAAATTGATGGTTTAAAAGAATGACATATGGCTTCAAAAACCTTGTTTATTTTAGTCTATAGATTGGGGTAAGTAACAATGGAAAAGATAAGCCATATATATTAGGACATTATCATCATCCCAAAGAGGGGAGTATCAAGATCACAATATTCATTCTTTTTTGTGGTTTGAAGTTCACGAGCGAAAGAATAGGAATTCATTATTTGAAGATTTAATTATCAAGCAACGAATAGATTGTTTTGTTTTCGGTCGTAAGATTTTCTTTTATAAGTTTAGCTTGATTAATTTAGCCAACATGTCCGGCTAGAACAAATTTAGGTTTTGACATTTGGGTTTGTTTTTTTGATTTTGATACGTATATTATGTGAAACGTTTATGTGATTGTTTATTTGAATGGTTTGTTTGTATTATTCTTGATCTTAAACCCATATCTACTCCGGTATATATTAGATTGTTAATAAACCTGATAAACTTATTAATTTTTCTAGTAAATTTCTTCAGTTTTTAAAACTATAATCAAGTTTTAATTTTTGCATATAAGAAACAAATGATGTTTTGTGTTTGTCTATGAACCCAAAATTATTATAAAGTCATTCAATCTAGTTAAGCATTTCGAACGGCGTGACTGTTTAACTATAATCGATATATCTATCACTGCATCCCGTACGCTAAAATCCAAACGACGTGAGCTTAGAGTAGCGCGTAGACTCTAATCAACGAACTACGTTTGCCTAGACATTAGATGGAAGGGATGTCCGAACGGCGTGATGTCTAGCATCAATACAAATCGACAGTTGTTTATATAAATGGTCATTGCACCATAATCGTTAATAATCGTAAGCCGGATCAAGTCAATAAATAACCCTTGTGTTAAAACTCTTTTATAAATTTTGATTTTTCTTCACATTTAATTAGTTTCAATAAATTTTCATCATAAAAAACAACTTTATTTTTCTGGCAGAACATTAACACGTCCGCGTGGAATTTTCTTTACAGTTTTGACACGGCGGTGTCAGCTTGCTGGAATTTTTCTATTTTTGCAATTTAATTTTAGTTTTAGTTTTTAATTAAACCCCCGCTTTCCTTAACCCATAACCAACTAAAGTAACTGTGCTAAAACGTTTTTGGTATAAAATAATTAACCTGTATCCCTGAGAACACGACCCCTACTTCCGCTCATTCTATTTTTAGTATGTGCACGGTAGATTCACATTTTCATTATTTATTTGCTGGATTCAACACCCAACAAAGACGTTGTCTCGAACCTGCACTACGCTGGTAAACAATTATTCATTATGTTCAAATTTTAAGTCCGGTTCAAGTTATGAGCCAATACAATTACATATTCAAGGTTCAGAACATTTATCATCTAATTCCACTCATAAATATAAACCATAGGTTCAAAACATTTATCATCTAATTCCACTCATAAATATAAACCATTATTTACTACAAGACTTAAGGCTTCAACATTATGAAAAATGATTCTAGATAAAGTAATGTACTTTCAATCAAAAGTTACGAGTTAAAAGCTTACATAATGTAAATATAAAATTATAAAAATAAAATAGACGGGAAAATAACAATCAAACTTATACCGTGTAACTCTAAAGAAAACAATCAAACTTCCGTCGCATAACACAGGAAAACAAAACTAACAGATAGTATAAAAGCAAAGATTATCCTAACAGCATTATTTGTTGTCCTCCCAATACCAACTTTCAAAACAAACATAGTCATCAAAAGACAGAGAAATGTGGTGAAAAAGAAGCGTAAAAATATATAATAATAAGAATAAAAAAAAAAGCTTCACTTTATTCAATCAATGGGCCCAAAAACAAAACCCTAAAATCCAACCGTTGAATAGAACGACTCTTGAAAATCGTCAAACTTCAACACACACACAACGGTGGTGATTGGTGAAAGACTAGCAACACACACGAAAACCTAATATTCCTCTTTCAACACGACGGCGACCGACGGAGACCGGCGGCCAAAATATCCGACCAACCTCCGGCCGGTGGCGGGCTCACCACGGCAACAAAATGACCCCAAAATCAACATCACAGCCACAGGTGTTATCAATTAACCATCTCTTTCGTTTTCTGCCACATTCTTCGTGTTTCTACAAATATCTATGGAATCTAATGCTTTTTAGTATTTTTTATTTTGTTGATTGATGTTTTGGTTGGTGAACTAGCAGGGGAAGAGGTTGTGCGCAATGGAGGATGTGTATGGAGTGATTTTGGACTCTGTGCCGGTGCATAGGAACCTCGAGATTGAGTTCTCTGGTCGTCGGTGTGCGAAGGATGATTCGTTTTCGTTTGATTTTCAACTTCCGGATCTCCGGCGACCGATTGCGGTAAGTTTTGCTTGATTTTTGCTTCAATTACAGGATGAATGATTACAGTTATAGATGTTTATAGTTCGATTTGATTCATCCTAATTGCTATCGGATAATGAATTCAAACTGTGTTCATTGTTTTGAAGTTGAAGGATGATGTCTGTATTGGTAGCGTATTCATTGAGCATGAATCCGATTGTGTTTTGGAATCATGTGTGTAATTGTGTTCACTTTTGATTGATTTTGTCTCTATGTTAGTTGTTATGTTTGATTTTGTGAATTGAAACGATTATTGTTGACTTGCTGTAGAAATTTGTGAAGACGAGAGAAGTTGGGGAATTTCTTAGTGGTGCTTTGGCTGGGGCTATGACAAAAGCTGTTCTTGCTCCTCTAGAAACCATAAGGTTTGTGATATTAACTGATTCAACTTAGTAGGTGTAGTTATTTCTATATTTAGATCTTGGTTTTAAAAGGGCGTCTGAGACGCGAGGTGTGCATGGCTATCTGGAAAACGTCTCAGCACCTCATGCACATTTGGGTCAAATTTGGTCAAAGTTAGGGCGTGTAAGATGCTTATATGTAAAATGAACCAAACGGATGCATATCTATGAATTTTACTTGATAAAAAGATGATATGTAAAGGAGATGAGAGGGACTCAGCTTCCGGTTGTACATAAAGCTTATTTGGTTGTACATAGAGCAACGCCTCACGTATGTCAAGCTCTTGTCTCTCACCTTGGCTTTTAGACCTAAACGTCTGTGAGTGCCTCGCGCTTTTTAAACCAAGATTTTGATACTCATAGAAAATGCCAAAAAGACTTTTATGACCCATGTATGCCTGATTTGACACGAAATTTAATTTATGCAGGACTCGGATGGTGGTTGGAATCGGGTCAAAAACAATATCTGGTAGTTTTATAGAGGTATTTGAAAAACAAGGTTGGCAAGGACTTTGGGCTGGCAATGCAATTAACATGATACGAATCGTTCCCACACAAGCAATTGAACTTGGAACATTTGAATGTGTTAAACGAGTAATGACATCAGCTAAAGAAAAATGGAGTCAAGAAGAGTGTCCGAATGTGCAAATCGGTCCAGTCAAACTTAGTTTCTCTCTCTCATGGCTCTCACCGGTTGCCATTGGGGGTGCAACTGCAGGGTTGCTAGCACCCTTGCGTGCCACCCACTTGAAGTCTTAAAGGTCATAACCTAAAATTTTGGATGGTTGAACCAATATATCTTGAAGATTGATGGTGTATTTTGTTGGTTATGTTGATTGTGTTGTTTTGTTTTCATTTTCTGCAGGATCGGTTGACTGTAAGCCCTGATGCATATCCTAATTTGAGTATCGCGGTTCAGAAAATGTATAAAAATGGCGGGATTGGTTCTTTCTATTCCGGTCTTTCTCCAACATTGATAGGAATGTTGCCATACAGTACCTGTTACTATTTCATGTATGACACCATCAAAAAGTCTTACTGCACGGCTCAGAAAAAGAAATCATTAAGTCGACCTGAGATGCTACTGATTGGAGCTCTTTCAGGTGTGTTTGTTCATACTTATAATTAACTGGTCAAGATTATTATAGTAGAGGATATAGGACCATTATTGTAGTTGACTGAAAACAAACTGTTGTGGTTTGGGTTTAAATAATACAAAAGAATGTCCTTTTCTTGTCATTTTACTTGGGACAAATTGCAAAAAAGGTAACAATTTTTAGGCAAGTTTTCCATTTTGGATAATCTGTTTATTTTATTGCATTCTTTTAAGATGTCAACTTTTTAATTTTTTTTTAAAATGTAACAAACTCCTTTTTGTTATTTACTATAATGAACTTCTAAAACTAACATACAAAAAGGTTGTAACTTTCCAAAAATCAAAATTGAAAGGCGGTTGCCTTTTTAGGGCTGCTAAATGGGTGCTGTTCGCGGGTTGGCATGCTGGACCCAAAAATTTTACACGAACATGAAAGCTGTGTCACACGCATGAACCCAAACACGACATGTGTGTTCGTAGTTAAATTGGTCACAATTTGAGTCGAGCCAGAAATTAATACACCTAACATAAAGTTCGGTTGTTTTGACCTCAAATAATCTAAATATGTCAAACAAATAAAATACCTTGATTACTTTAGATCATAAAACTAGTTTGTCACCTCAAATTACATATTCGGTAGAGTATGTTACATTTTTGTGCAATTAGTAGCTAGTTTCATCCTCAAATAATCAGAATCTGATTATTACAACTTTAACTAGGAAATCATCACTTGTTCACCTATGCCGTCTTTGGATTATTACACTATTTTTCTGATTTTGATCATTGAATACCACAATTACGTAGAAAACTCAATGCCAAACGCTTGTCTCATCCTATGATCTTTTATTTTAGGATCCAAATCGTATGTATCATAGGAATTGAAATATGCTTGGTCGAAACTAATGGACTTACTAATATTATAATTTGTTTGACGATTAGGTCTAACTGCAAGTACAATAAGTTTTCCTTTAGAGGTGGCGAGAAAGCGGCTAATGGTAGGAGCTCTGCAAGGGAAGTGCCCACCACACATGGCTGCGGCACTAGCAGAAGTTGTTAGAGAAGAAGGTTTGATCGGATTATATAGAGGATGGGGCGCAAGTTGTTTGAAGGTCATGCCATCGTCCGGCATCACATGGATGTTTTACGAAGCTTGGAAAGATGTATTGATTGGCGACAAAGATAAATAATGATAACATAACTCGGTCGAGGCAATTATAACCATGTCTCAACCAATGTTTTGATTATTTTGAAATATTAAGAAGAGAATACATGTCCCTCTGAATTTTGTTAGGGAAGTAAGAGGCGGTTTTGTCACATCATGATTAACCCTCTTTCAATTTTTTGTATGAAGGTGTGGTGATTCTTGCTATTTGCTTCTAGTTTATTAGGTCAATAAACATTTGTTTTTGTATTTGAAATGTAATATAATTGCACAAGATTAAGGATAGACAATACTATCAAACGAACAACGATATAAACAAGGTCATTAGCTACAAAAACTTCTGCAAATTGATGATTCTCAGATTCAAGAAAATAACTTTTAAACATATTATTGTTACAGGAACATAACTGACACAAACCTAATGAGAATGCAATAAAGAAAACTATTGTAAACAGTAACCAACTCATCAGCTTTTTATGGGTAAAATGAACAATTTTAGTTTTTGAGGTCATGATGTTTAAAGTTTAAAACATTGTATTTCAGCTAATATCAAACATGTCTTGATGTTGAATAGAGGATTTCAGGAATGCATTTCTAATATAAACCTGCTAACAGAATCCTTACAATGCGAAATGCAGAACGGAAGAATGACATATTGCATACCAAGCACCAATTACAGTTGCAGTGAGTTATGTGGTATCTAGCACATCATTAGGGCTATCTCTTCTCCAGCTAAATTTGACGAGCACGTCCCAAACAACGATGAATTTTCAGCAAGAATATACAGACAAAACAAGGTCACTCCTGTTGCCAAAGTAACAACAAATCTAATGTAAAGCTTGCAAGTTGAGATATTCAAAGTATAACACTTCACAGATGTTTAAAGTATGACGCGTGCACGTTGTCAATACTGTGTGAGCACGCCCGTGTGTGTGTGTGAGAGAGAGAGAGAGGGAGAGAGAGAGAGAGAGAGAGAGAGAGAGAGAGAGATGTTGCCACTTACCGGCATAAGCCACAGTAACACCTGATACCAATCTTCCCAAAGCTGATAGCATATATAGAGTGACAACCACCTATTACAAATTAGGAACAAGATTAAAACTTATTGTTGACCTTGAGTAATCTTTCCAAAAAGCAGTAGAACAGTGGAGAAATAATGACAGATCACAGCATGTATTTGGTTTTCTAATATGATACCCAAAAGCTCAGGTGTGGTGAATCACTTTGTTTTGATTTTTCTACAAGATCACTATTTGTGTTTTAACTAATAAAGGGAATTAAAAACAATGACATAACAAGGGCTTCGTATAGCATCTCCTAACAGTTGCAACAATACCAAAAATGCAAGCCTGAAATTCATAACTTAATCGATCTAGGTAATTTCTAGCAAAATCTAATCCCCAATGCTTGTGGAATGTGATCTAAAACACTGTTTTATGTAAGTTTTGTCCAACAATTATAAAAGACTACCATTTACCTATTCAGCTGTAAATGTTTAATTGTAATCTATAATTTGCTTCATTGGATAGGATATTGGCTACCATATCAGCTCATCTTTAACAAGGTTCAATGGAAACAATATTTATGCAACACACGTTTAATTTGGCAATTAATTTGTAGATATGCTGAGATGGATACCGATTTTTCTCAGTGTAGTTTAAATCTAGCTTAATGCCTCTAGAGCATCTTAGCATCATCAATATTGCTAGTAAAATTCCAACATCCCCACTATGACTACTAGCAATTTTGTTACTTGATAACATCGATCTAAACGTAGCCCACATACATTATCTTTACACGTGTCACAAAAAGGATAATAATCATGACCCTTCCACGTAAACTTAGGATAATGGCTTCCTAATTCAAAAGCTATGAATAATATGTTAAACTATCAAGAGGACAGAAACTTTCCACAATTCTTCAGCCTCAGACTTTGTCTCAACTAAAGGTATCAAATATTTCAAACAATCGATATTTTTATTGATTTAGACAAAGCCTGAGGCTGGACCATGCTTACAAACTTAAATGAGTATCATTTGCAGCAGAACACAAAAAAATTGTGTTATGAAAAGATAAATTGCAATTGCAGCGACTACGGAGATTGAGACTAGCAGGTGAAATGAACAACCAGGAAGTTGATCGGTGATCACCTTTAGAAACAGACGCTTGTCATGTCCAGTAGCAGCCACCCTTAGAACAGATTCAGTTGCACCTACAGTATTAGCCAAACATGCAAAGAGACTGTTTGCAGTATCCTGAGATATCTGCCATTCCAGTGGATCCACAGGCACTCTGCAATATAAAAAATGAATAAACCAATCCTCCAAATCAGAGGAAAATCTATCTAATACGCCTACTACTTTGAAGAAATAACACAAAAGTTATGTTCAATTATACACTTTTAAAAAAATTCAATAGTAAACAGATGCAATAAAAACCTAAAAGTTGAAGGAAATGATCTGTTTTCTTAACACAACCAAATCATTAGCAGAAACAGAATGATGGAGACATACTGAAGACTAGTCTGATAGGCGAGGGAGCCCATTTGGTCCATAAACTCCATATTTGTTGGTCATACAAACGATGAAAGACAAGTCCCACACCTTAAATACTACTTTAATGGGCGAGGACCAATCCATAAACCTCACATTTGTTGCTCCTACAGCAATACTCATCCTAAAAGACTAGTCTGGTAAACAAGTGGTCAATTTGATCAATAAACCTCACATTTGTTGCTCCTACAGTAATACTCATCCTAAAAGACTAGCCTGGTAAACAGGTGGCCAATTTGATCAATAAACCTCACATTTGTTGCTCCTACAGTAATACTCATCCTAAAAGACTAGTCTAGTAAACAGATGGCCCATTGGTCTATAAACTCAACATTTGATGCCGATACAATACCTCGCACTGGTTTCAGTTCATAACAAACTAACGCACGACCTAAGTTCAATTCTTCATTAAAAATAAAAACTCAACTCCAAACAGACGCATAAAAAACCTAAAAATTGGGGGAATTGAATTGAATTAAATTGAATTGTTCTCGATACACAACTAAATCATTAGCAGAAACAAAAAACTGTAAACATACTGAATGTTCATCTGCCGGAAAGTAGGCCTAGAATGGCGAGCGAACAGAGAAGAACGATGAAGACGTCAGACATGAGTGAAATCACGCTTGAATTCCGATACGCGCAGTGGTAGTAGACCAAAGTAGCACACATACCAACGATCAACGGCTTACCTTTCCCTACGACCACTGATCCAAACTCCTTTCGCTTGTTATTAGCCTTCTTCTTCCTCATTGCTCCCGATGCTTCATCGTTTTCACTTCCTCCGCCACCACCTCCGTTGGTGTTGGTGTTGAGTTCATCCATGGTGTACTGCAGTCACTGTTGATGATCTGAATCAAAATTGATGTATCTGTTTCATTGTGATGATGAAGAGATTGGTGATTGATTGATTGATTGATTATTATTATTAGGTTTTGAAATGAGAATAGTTGTGGAAGACCTTTACAAGTTGTTGGAAAGTTCTACTTTTCGGGTTTTGAGTAATTGCAAGTCAACCCCTCAAGTACGAGTTATTTATACTTACGAATGTTAACCCAACTCTTTAATATAAAATACTCATAATCTCATTTTATCTCACTATTTTAATAAAAAGATATGTAGAACGGACACATGACAACAACATATTATTCTTTATCAATTTTTTCTCGCTTCTCGCTTCTCTTTTTTATTTAATAATCATATTAATTACTAATAATATTATTTATTTTTTTATTAAGATATTTTTTTAATAAATTAAAAAGCAGATCTTTTTACTGATGTTATTTCTAAGGAAATAATTTTTTATAAAATTAGATTTTTTAGAAAATTAAACTTTTTAAAAAATATAAAATATTTTATAATTTGTGTTTTTAAAAAGTAAAATTTTTATAATCGAAAAACAATTAAAATTTAGAGTTATAATAAGAAAATTTTTAAGTATGACATTTTTTAAAATGTGTTTGTTTTGAAATAAAATTTTATTTTATTTATTATATAAAAGATTTCCATCATATCTTATTTAAGAATATCAATATTTACATATTAGCTTTAGCCACACCCTGCTCTTGAGTGGGATATACTGGGTTTGTTTGTTTGTTTGTTTTAACTCGTGTAATACACGGGTTTACTAAAGCTAATATGTAAATATTGAGAGGTTATGGGTTCAAGTCTCATTCTAAGCAAAATACTCAGAGTTGAGTCAATAGTTTTCTCAGTAATGGGTGTCCTCCTGAGGGTGTTGGGGTGCGGTCCCGACTAGAAAACTAATAAATGAGCCCAACTATATTAACACATATCCTCCGAATTAGGGTCAGACATTTACCATTAAAAAAAAGTACGAGTTATTTATCATTTTATTATTGTGTTTGTTAAGAAAAGTGACTCCAAGAGTAAACAAAGTATTTAAGTGTTTTATTAAAGTTGAAGTTATTTAAAAAAGAATTTCCTCTAAATTATTTAACTCTTAGTACTAGTATGATTTGATACAAATATAAAATTATATGAGCAGGGTGAAATATATATGAATCTTGTTTACTATTTAGTGATTATTATTTTTAAATTAACTTAAAATAGAAGGAAATAGTAAAGTGGCAAAGTTTACTGAACAATAACCAAGGTGTAGAGGCACAAAAGCGCGCAACACACCTTTTGAGTGCGTAATGTGACATGTAATAATCAATAACATAATTTATGGCTTGGTTTGACAGTTCCATTTGATGCAAGTTCAAAGATCGAACATGTGTGCTATACAAATATACATGTAATTTTGTACGGAAAACACATCAAAACATTGATCTTTTTATCAAATATATGTGTAATTTTGTGCTATACAAACAACATACGAAATAGTCAAATCTGTGTAGAGTTGTTCAACATCCCACATACATTGTTTCGTTGTATCTTAGAAGACAATCCAACAATCACCAAAAGCAGATGTAGGAATTTAAGAACAAAGTACCAAGCAAACGATCACATCTTCAACGCCTAAAAATAACATTGATGTAGGTGCAGCCGGTGGTGGGATATGGTGGCTGATTACCATGGGGTGAAAGTTATGTTAAACAGATCCGATTAAGATCTAATTCAGATCTTCACATACCCGACCTAAAAACTTCCCATGCACCCCTCATCATTCGAACCACTTGAAACATGTTCCTTAGTTACGAGTTCCGACTCATGTTTTCAAGCGATGACTTGATATGCGCTCATCAGCACCATTGTCTATCACCTTAAAGCAGAAGGCAACTTAGGCCATACATGTATTAGATGACGACTGACCATATATACACACATTCAAACACCTTTTGGTGCACAAACCCTTCTTTATTTCATTCATTATTTATTCATACTGTTAAGCAAAAAATATGCGACAATACCATCATCAGTTCATAGAGTAACCTACACGCTGTTCTCTGCTTATTTAAACTCTCAAGACACAATATACCCAAAGGATGCAGAAATAATTATAGCTACACAACACAAAATGACAGTAAACATCCTTTGAAAAATAAATAAATCAAACAGCTAATAAAAAACTCATTTTCCTTCCTTCTTTATGCACCAACAAACCACACTCCTTCCTCGTACCCGACTCTAACACTTAAGAGATGAAAATCGCCACTCGGTTTCATTATAAAATAACTTGATTATTATGTGTTCTTTGTTTACCGAGTTTCATCCTCAAGGGTGCGGAAACCAGCGGTAAGATCTTCATTTAATTTCTTAAATTTCCCAACAAGAACATCTTCCCCTTCAGCTGGATCCTCAAACTTCTGCGACCTGTTATAATTCAAATACCAGATTGATTTATAATTTAATTCAGGGCCCACACGCCACAATATGAATGGATATTCAACTGAAATTTCACTTACACTAAACGGTAAAATAGATCACCCAACCGATGCTTGATCAGTGTGTAAGTGATCTTCTGGCCATCCATTCCAGCTCCTCGCTCTACGGCCTGTTTTTCATTTTAAAAACTCTTAAAGATTGTTCAAAGTGAACTAATGATTCACAAGTATTTTGGGTCTAGAATAGATTTAAAGATGTTAACTATAAACTTTCTTATATGATAATAACAACCTACAACTATTTTGGGAATATTCGCAAATTATTCCTACATTTTAATGTTTAGTTCTAGGCATTGTACCATTTTTGTACATCTGAATCATTAAAAGATGGTTTTGACTTTTGAGAACCGTTTGGGTCAATTTGTACTCAACACAATTTAATATCATTTATAAATCCAGCAATATTGTATTTCATTTTTGACAGCTGCTTTTTGCATACAAAATTACCCAAACGGGACACGTTCAGCTTTTAATTACTTAGATGTACATAAAATGGTATCATGACTAAAATAGGAAAAATGAAAATGTACGTTGATATTTTATAACCTTATTAACAAACAATGGCCAAAATTAACATAAACAAAACAGACAATAGTGCACCTGATTGGCTAAATTGTAGAAATGGATAATATTGCGCATCATCCAAACAGATTTGTAGAAGGGGCAGAACTTGTCATATCTGTCATTTTCAACAAAATAAAAGTTAAAAAAACATGTGCATATAGTGAAACAAATTAGTTTAAAACAAAACTTCAGAATCTTTTATTTTTGTTCTTTTTTTTTCTCTCTTTAGGGGTGGAGTACTTACGGTGTGAATGCATTTTGAGCAAGATAGTCTTCCCTTAAAAGTTTTGCAGTCTCTAAGGTAATTTTATCTGTTTCAGCTAAAGCATCTTTCCCCACCAGCTGAAACGACAATAATATTATCCTTTTAGCATCAAGCATATCAGATGACATATCAAGGATTAAACAACAAAACCATTATTTTCACTTGTGCGCAAAATCTTCGTTTGATATCAGGAAATCACAACATACCTGGACAATTTCATTAAGATCATCTTCTCTCTGCAGCACCTCACGGGCCTTTGTCCTAATGTCGATGAAATCTGAATCAAACTTCTCATAGAATGATTCTAGAGCCTGTATAAGCAATAGTTGTTCAGTAGGTGTGTATGTGTCTATCAATTTTGACACCATAAATTCATTTATTTCAGCAACGCACCGATGAGTACTTTGAGTAGGAGATAAGCCAGTTAACAGAAGGAAAATGTTTCCTTTGGGCAAGCTTCTTATCTAGACCCCAGAAAACCTGACAAAATGTGAAACATGTAACATTTGTGATTTTCAACTCATGAAAACAAATCATGCAAATTTAATGAGCAATTTGAAATGTACCAAAATACCTGAACAATGCTGAGGGTAGCAGATGTAACAGGATCTGAGAAATCTCCTCCAGGAGGAGATACAGCACCAACGATTGTGACACTACCGTTACGTTCTGGTCCACCTAGACACTTTACTTTACCAGCACGTTCATAAAAGGATGCCAAACGTGCAGCCAGATAAGCAGGATAACCACTATCTGCGGGCATTTCTGCCTGAATTTAGGGGGGGGGGGCACAAAATTACTTCCATCACACATTCATCGTAAATGCATGTTATTTTACTTTTTCATCGGTCAGTAACTTGTGGCTTCATTTAACTTTAACCACATGTTACAAGTACACAAAAGTGGAATATAAAGCACAAGATGAGTAGTTTAGAATAATGCTTACCAGACGACCAGAAATTTCACGCAATGCTTCTGCCCAACGTGAGGTAGAGTCTGCCATCATACTTACATTGTAGCCCATGTCTCGGAAGTATTCAGCGATGGTAATTCCTGAATTACAATAACAGGCAATTAAATTACAACTTAGGTATTCTGAAAAAATATCGATCAACTAAGTCGGAAAATTCACACAACTAGAAATCAGAAACCAACTACTATTCATATCCCACTGTACACGATCACGGGTGTTTTTTTACTGCAGGGCATACACAATAGTGTCTTACCTGTATAAATTGAAGCCTCACGAGCAGCCACAGGCATGTTAGAAGTATTGGCCACGAGTGTGGTACGTTTCATGACGGATTCTTCACGGCCATCAGGCAATGTCATAGTCAATTGAGGAAAATCCATAAGAACCTGCCAAGTTATTATACAGCATTAAAGAAAAGTGTACATCTATAAATGAAACAAAAATAATAATAAAATATATTCAGCGGGATGTACTTCTGCCATTTCATTTCCTCTTTCCCCGCAACCAACATAAACAACAGTGTCCGAATTTGAGTACTGCAAAATAAAGGGCAAATAGTGAATATTAAACCAATATGAACATCTTGTTGGGTGTAGGCTTCGGGGTGGATTAATTTGGAACAGTTGGGCTCGGCCGGCCCAAGTTCTAATTAGGCCCAGTTTATTTAGAATGTTAACTAAAGGGTGAAACCCTAATTATTGTTTATATATATCTTTCTTGTACTTGTAATCATTATCACTCAATAAAAAGAAAACCTAGTTGCCCAAGAGGACGTAGGTTGCACACCGCAACCGAACCTCTATAAATCTCTCGTGTTCTTTATTGTTTACTGTTCTTCTGTTTGATTGTTTGTGCGCGGTTAACTCTAACAACTGGTATCAGAGCCAGGTTCTTGATTATTGTTATAATCTTCCCCCTGTCTTCCGGGCGATTAGGGTTCCGCCGCCGCCGCGATCTGCTGCTGCCGCCGCCGCCGCCGATCTGCCGCCGCCGCCGCCGATCTGCCGCCGCCGCCACTGCTGCCGCCGCCACCCTATTCTGTCGAATTAGGGTTTTCCTGCCGCCACCCTGTGCTATCGAATTGGGGTTTCTCTGTCGAATTTTACTGGGTAGTTTGTTTGTCTGCTGCATTCAAAACTCAGGTGCATTATCAAACTCGTTTGCTTTCGGTTTTTTGGAACTGGTTTTCATAGAATAGTGGTCAATAGAACAACACTCAAGTTCAGGCAGCCGGCCACTGTTGTGTTTGTCACTATTCTCAGTTCTGACTCGACTGTTAAGCATCTGTGGTTTGGAATAATGGCTGAGGACGGGAAAACAAAGATTGAAAAGTTCGATGGTCATGATTTTGGGTGGTGGAAGATGCAAATCGAGGATTTGCTAGTTCAGAAGGATTTGGAAGCCACTTTGGTTGGTTAGAAACCAGAAAAGACTACACCTGCTGAATGGGCTGCTCTTGACAGGAAGGCTGTTTCTGATAGGAATATAGAGTCTAAACCTTTACAAGTCTATTCTAGAAGGACTAAAAGGGACATTCCTAAAAGTGGCTAACAAATTTGTTATAGGAAAGAGAATAAATAAGGAGGGGAGATACGGTGAGGATAGCATGAGTAATAGAATTTAGTCTCCTTCATGATGTTTGGAGTAAGGGTATAGCCCTGGATCATCTGTGTAACCTTTGTCTCAAGTTTTCCATTAAAGCATTCGAATTCAGTTCTTATTCATCTTTTAATTGTGTTATTATTACCCTATTTCATCCTCTGTTCTTATCACTGGTCCGACCTGCCGACGACTTGCCGGACTTCTCATGGAAACTCGCTCAATTGCTCGATTGGACGCTCAGGAACTTCAGATCAACAGCTTTCATCTGATGTTACAGAAATCAAGTCCGCCCTCAAGAGTTTGGAAGATGACAAATTAGCGGCTGCTGAATTTCGCAAAGTGGTAGTCGCTTGGATGAAACACCAGGAGAAGAAGCAAACTGATGAATCTTCTGGTTCGGGATTAGAATCCGATTCCCTTCTGGGGTCGGCGGGTCGAAGCGGGTCTTCGGATTCTTCTTCTGGCCTTCCATGGGCTGTGAAGAAAATCAAACTTCCCGAATTCAGCGGATTCGACCCACAAGGTTGGATTCAAAAGGCTCAGCTCTATTTCGACATCAACAAAACCCCTGATGATTTGCGCCTTCGATTAGCTCAGTTGAGCATGGTTGGGGTCGCCCAACACTGGTTTACCATAATCACCCAGGTTCGTGACTCCATCTCTTGGACCGATTTTCAGTCCGAGCTTCTTCAACGTTTTAGCGGATTGGAAATCCACAATCCTTATGAGCAATTAGCGACTATTAAACAAGCGGATTCGATTCATGATTACATCGATGATTTTGAATATCTTCTGTCGTTGGTGCCTCGCCTACCGGAATCTCAGGCCCTGGGTTACTTTATCGCCGGGTTGAAAGACGATGTCAAAAAATGGGTGCGATTGCACCGCCCGCTCTCGCGATTGGATGCCATGTACCTGGCCAAGGATGTAGATGGGATGCTCCGACCATCCTCCGGTAATAGCTCTCTCTCCCGTTTTCGTTATCTTAATCCCTATGGATCTCATTCAATTGGGTTTCCAGTTGGGCCAGGCCCATCTGAACGGGCCGATTCTAAACCACAATTCCACTCTAAAACAAGTGACCGACCCATTGTTACCCGTTCCGATTGGGGTCGGCCACCCTCTCTCGTGAAAGCTCCGATTTCTCCGGTATCGGAGATGGGTGCCTCCTTTCAGCGGGATAGAGGACTCAAATCGCTTTCTCGTTCTGAGTGGGAAGACCGTCGCAAAAAGGGATTATGCTTTCGGTGTGGGCAACAATACGGACCGGCTCACAAATGTCCCGAAAGTAAACTCCGGGTTTTGTTGTTAGCTGACGATGAATCGGAAACACTGGATGGGGAACAATTACTCATGGAATCCATTGCGGATCCCCCCTCTTCTTTAGAAGAGGATCCCCCGGTTGGTACTTGTATGGCGTTGGAATCGGTGATCCATCCGCCGACCACAGGGACTGCTAAATCCTTGCGTTTACTGGGTGAGTTGAATGGAATTCCGGTTACTGTGCTGGTGGATAGTGGTGCCACCCATAATTTTGTGTCTCGCCGTGTGGTATTGGCTTTGGGCCTTCCCTTTACCTCTTTCTCGGGTATTCGAATCAAATTGGGTGATGGTCATATCGTTCTAGTGACCGACTGCTGTGCTCAATTGCCTATTCACATCGGCTCCTGCACATTCACCATCGATGCCCTGGTATTTGATACGGGCAATATCGATGTCATTCTTGGAATGGCTTGGCTTCAATCTCATGGTGAAGTCACCCATGATTGGCATCACTTATGGATGCAGTTTCAACACGCTGGCTCTACGGTTCGACTCCAGGGTCTTCTGTTGGGTCAATCCTTTCCAGCTGCCCTGCACCAATGGCTCCCTCTGGATGATCATTCCCAACCAAGTTCCTCTTTGACTCTCATGTCGGCTCCTATGGTTCAGTTTCCTCCCTTATCCCCCGCCCAACAATCTACTTTGGATTCATTGTTGCAACAAGTTAGTTCCCTTTTCCACCATCCTACAGGTCTTCCCCCCCCCCACGCTCCCATGATCACTGTATTCGCCTTAAAACTACCGATCCTATTTGTGTTCGGCCTTATAGATACCCACATATTCAGAAAGCTGAAATTGAGCGCCAAGTACAGGAGCTCTTGACTTTGGGCATGATCCGTCCGAGCACTAGTGCGTACTCTAGTCCAGTCATTTTGGTCCGCAAGAAGGACAGGTCTTGGAGGATGTGTGTGGACTATCGCGCTTTGAATGCGGCGACTGTTCCGGATAAGTATCCAATACCTGTTGTGGAGGAATTGCTGGATGAACTGCACGGGGCTAGGTATTTCACCAAACTTGATTTGAAGGCCGGATACAACCAAATACGTATGCGGGAGGATAGTATTGAGAAGACGGCTTTTCGTACCCACGATGGCCATTATGAGTATTTGGTAATGCCCTTCGGCCTCACCAATGCCCCCTCCACATTTCAGGCTGTTATGAACGATGTCTTTCGTCCTCACTTACGACGTATAGTCGTGATTTTCTTTGACGACATTCTCGTCTATAGCCCTACGTGGGATCAACATGTGCTGGATCTTCAACAGGTTTTTCAGCTCCTTGTCCAGCATCATTTTCATGTTAATCAACAGAAGTGTTCTTTTGGTCAACGGTCTATCGATTACTTGGGTCATATCATTACGGGTGATGGTGTGTCTATGGATCCCCAGAAAATTGCCGCGGTTATGGAGTGGCCTGTACCAACATCTCTGAAAGCTTTACGTGGGTTCTTGGGCCTCACCGGCTATTATCGCAAGTTCATTAGAGATTATGGAAGTATTGCTAGGCCACTTACTGACCTCACTAAAAAGGATGCTTTTCTTTGGCAGCCTTCGGCTCAAATCGCATTTGAACAACTCAAACAAGCTATGGTAACCTCCCCTGTGCTTTGTCTTCCAGATTTTTCCCAGCCCTTTTTAATTGAATGTGATGCCTCGGGTCGGGGAATTGGGGCTGTTCTCATGCAAAACAACAAACCTATTGCTTATTTCAGCAAGGCTTTAAGCGACAGAAACCTTGCTAAATCAGCCTATGAAAGAGAGATGATGGCTTTAGTACTCGCTGTTCAACATTGGCGTACGTATTTGTTGGGAACACGATTTATTGTGCGCACCGATCAAAAGAGTCTGAAGTTTTTACTCCAGCAGCGTGTTTCGACTCCCGCCCAACAGAACTGGGTTGCGAAGCTCTTGGGGTACACTTTTGATATTCAATACAAACCGGGACGCGACAACCGTGTGGCCGATGCTTTATCGCGACGGGATGAAATGGGCACCCTCACCCAAGCAATGTCTTGTCCGATTTGGTTACAGGGTGCTCAGCTAATTGATGAGGCTAGATCAGATAGTGATATACAAGCTTTCATACAGAAATGTCAAGCTGCTCCATCTAAGTTTCCGGGTTTTCAGATCAAGCAGGGACTTTTATACTACCGGAATCGCCTTGTAATTCCCAAAACCTCCACTCTTATCCCTGCTTTATTCCATGAATTTCACACCTCAGCTGCGGGGGGACACTCGGGGTTTTATCGTACCTATCGCCGCCTCGCTGCAAACTTGTATTGGCCAGGCATGACAACCACCATCAAACGGCTGGTGCGCGAGTGTGATATCTGTCAACGATTCAAAGCTAATTCCACCGCCCGAGTGGTTTACTTCACCCATTGGACATACCAGCTGTCGTTTGGGAAGAATTGAGTATGGATTTTATCATGGGCCTTCCCCCCTCTCGGGGCTACACTGTCATTTTAGTAGTAGTCGATAGACTCTCTAAATATGCCCACTTTATCCTGTTGAAACACCCTTACACGGCCAAAACGGTGGCTGACAGCTTTATCCAGGGGATTATTCGCTTGCATGGCATTCCTAAGTCCATAGTAAGCGATCGGGATCCGGTGTTTTTGAGCAACTTTTGGCAGGAAATTTTTCGATCCATGGGCACTAAACTGCATATGAGTTCCGCCTACCACCCTGAGTCGGACGGTCAAACCGAAGTCATCAACCGTTGCCTTGAGACTTACCTCCGATGCTTTGCGGGTGATTATCCCAAGTCATGGGCTGCTTGGCTGCCTTGGGCAGAATTTTGGTACAATTCTACCTTCCATGTCTCCACGGGAACGACCCCATTCGAAACGGTATATGGTCGTCGTCCCCCGTCGGTTCTGCGGTGTATTCCAGGGGAAATTCGCGTGGAAGCGGTCGCACGAGACTTACAGGACCGGGATGAAGCTTTGAAACAATTACGAGTTCATCTCTCAAATGCTCAAGCCTCTATGAAATTTCAGGCGGATAAAAACGACGGGATGTGAGTTTTTCGGTGGGAGAATGGGTCTATGTCAAGCTTCAACCGTACCGTCAGAATTCGGTGGTCGCACGTGGTAATCAAAAGTTAGCTGCCAAATTCTTCGGGCCATATCAAATTGTTGACAGGGTAGGCCCTGTCGCCTATCGATTACAATTACCTCCTACTTCCAAGATTCACCAAGTGTTCCATGTGTCTCTCTTGAAGAAAGCTGTTAAAGCACCAACTACTTCCATTTTACCTCCAGAGTTGGACACTGGTCATACCTCTCCTCTCGTACCCGCCTTCATCTTGGATTCCCGTAGGGTTACCGTTAATGACATCCCTGAAGAGCAATGGTTAATTCAATGGCAGGGGCAGGTACCAGATGAGGCCACTTGGGAGGATGCTTCATGGATTAAGCTCAATTTCCTAATACAAGTCTTGAGGTCAAGACTTCTTCGGAAGGGGGAAGTAATGATAGGAATATAGAGTCTAAACCTTTACAAGTCTATTCTAGGACTAAAAGGGACATTCCTAAAAGTGGCTAACAAATTTGTTATAGGAAAGAGAATAAATAAGGAGGGGAGATACGGTGAGGATAGCATGAGTCTTAGAATTTAGTCTCCTTCATGATGTTTGGAGTAAGGGTATAGCCCTGGATCATCTGTGTAACCTTTGTCTCAAGTTTTCCATTAAAGCATTCGAATTCAGTTCTTATTCATCTTTTAATTGTGTTATTATTACCCTATTTCATCCTCTGTTCTTATCAGTTTCTATCATCAGACTCTCATTGTCAAAAATGTTGCTTTCAATATTCTGAAGGAGACGACAGCTAAAGGCATTATGGATGCGCTGTCAAACATGTATGAGAAGCCATCTGCTGCAAACAAAGTTTTTCTGATTAGAGAACTAGTAAACATGAGACTGAAAGAGGGAGGATCCGTTACCAGTCATATCAGCAATTTCAACACTATCATGTCTCGGTTAGTGTCAGTTAATATCAAATTTGATGATGAGGTTCAGGCACTGTTGCTTTTGTCTTCTTTACCAGAAAGTTGGTCGGGAACTGTTACTGCAGTTAGTAGTTCATCTGGAACTACTAAGCTTACTACTGATGCAGTTCGGGATCTGATTTTGGGGGAGGATATCAGAAGGCGAGCCTCAGGGGAATCATCGAGTGCTTTACTAAGCGCTGAAGGGAGAGGAAGAAAGAAAGAAAGGGGGCTAGTAGAGGAAGATCAAAATCCAGAAAAAGAGGTCAGTCAAAACCCAGAAAAGACATCCAGTGCTGGAACTGCAAAGAAACTGGGCACTTCAGAAATCAATGCCCAAATCCGACTACTTCTAAAAATAAAAAGGAAGTAAATGTAGCTGCTGATGATACTGATTCCGATGATGCTCTTATCTGCTGTGTGAAAAACTCAACAGAGTCATGGATTATGGATTCCGGTGCATCTTTTCATGCCACGTCTAGTATGAAGATGATGAAGAATCTACCAACAGGTAACTTTGGTAAAGTTCGTTTGGCAAATAATCATACTCTTGATGTCACAGGTTTGGGAGATATTGAGCTGAAAACCTCACTGGGCACCTCATGGACTTTAAAGGATGTTCGGGTCATTCCTAGCCTGAAAAAGAAGCTGATCTCTATTGGGCAGTTGGATGATCAGGGATATGATGTGATGTTTGGTAGGGGACAATGGAAGGTAGTTAAAGGAAATCTTGTCATCGCCAGGGGTAAAAAGAGAGGTACTCTTTATATGGCTGAAGTTCCAATGGATGGGGTAAATTCAATGACCAGTGGACCGAGTCAATCTACTCTGTGGCACCGACTCGGTCACATGAGTGAAAAAGGAATGAAGATGCTCGTTGCAAAAGGAAAGCTTCCCGAGCTCAAAAGGGTTGAATCTGAATTCTGTGAGCCTTGTGTCTTTGGGAAAAAGAAGAAGGTATCCTTTGTGAAGACAGGAAAGGCACCAAAAGCTCAGAAATTGAAGCTTGTTCACACTGATGTCTTCGGACCAACCTCGGTTTCTTCAGTGGGAGGAGCTCACTATTATGTCACCTTCATAGACGATTCAACACGCAAGGTATGGGTTTATTTTCTTAAAAATAAATCTGATGTTTTTGATACTTTTAAGAAATGAAAAACTGCTGTTGAATTGGAAACTGATTTGAAGGTAAAATGCTTGAAGTCGGACAACGGAGGAGAGTACATCGGCACTGAGTTTCTTGATTATTGTGCTGAACATGGCATTCGGATGATAAAGACAGTTCCGGGCACCCCTCAACAAAACGGAGTAGCAGAAAGGATGAACAGAACTTTAAATGAGAGAGCCAGAAGTATGAGACTTAATTGCGGGCTTCCAAAGATGTTTTGGGTTGATGCAGTCAATACTACTGCTTACTTAATCAACCGGGGATTGTCAGTTCCGTTGGGATTCAAGATACCAGAAGAAGAATGGAAAGGGGAAGCAGTTAAATATGGTCACTTGAAAGTTTTTGGGTGCAATGCTTATGATCTGGTGAAAGATGGTGACAAACTTGATGCTAAAGCTAAGAAGTACACTTTCATTGGATATGGGTCAGATAGTATGGGCTACAGGCTTTGGGATTCTGAAAGCATAAAAGTAGTCAGAAGCAAGCATGCCACATTCAACGAGGCTGAGTTGTACAAAGACAGAATCACAACAAACTCACAGGTCCAGAAAGAGCACGTTGAATTTAAAACTGATGCAAATAAAACACAACCAGTTACTGAATCAAATACAGAAACTGAAGTTCCGGAGTTTGAAGATGACGATATGGGTGGAGATGAAGAAGCAGCGGGAGCTTCTGATAGTGGGAGTTCAGACTCTGATGACGAACAGCCCTCGCAGGATCCTGATCAGTCTCAAAATTGGGTCAGGAGGTCCACCAGAGTCTCCAACCACCAGAGAGGTTTACTCCTTCAGTCAACTATCTTCTCTTAACTGAAAATGGTGAACCAGAAAGTTATTCTGAAGCCATTAAGATGAAAGATTCGCTTCAGTGGGAGCATGCTATGAAGGATGAGATAAGTTCTTTGATGAAAAATAAAACATGGGTACTAACCAAGCTTCAACCAGATAAAAGAACTCTGCAAAACAAATGGGTCTTCAGGGTCAAGGAAGAACATGATGGTTCTAAACGATACAAAGCTCGTTTGGTAGTCAAGGGTTTCCAGCAAAAGAAGGGGGTTGATTATGATGAGATCTTCTCGCCAGTTGTGAAAATGACAACCATCAGATTGGTTCTGAGTCTTGTAGCTGCAGAGGGCTTACATCTAGAACAATTAGATGTTAAGACAGCATTTCTACATGGTGATCTTGAAGAAGAAATTTATATGGCACAACCTGAAGGGTTCCGGTTGTCGGGAAAGAAAATTGGGTCTGCAGATTGGAAAAGAGCTTGTATGGTCTAAAACAGGCACCCAGGCAGTGGTACCTGAAGTTTGATAACTTCATGGAAAGGTCAGGGTACAAGAAATGTCAGATGGATCATTGCTGCTATCTGAAGAAGTTCAACAGCTCTTATATCATTCTACTACTTTATGTAGATGATATGTTAATTGCAGGATCAGATATGAAAGAAATTAGCAAGTTAAAGAAAGAAATGTCTAAAGAATTTGAGATGAAAGATCTGGGTCCAGCCAAACAGATACTCGGGATAAGCATCATCAGAAACAAAAAGGATGGTTCTTTAACACTATCTCAAGAAAATACATCGGAAAAGTGTTGGAAAGATTCAAGATGAATTACGAGAAGACCAAGCCTAGAAACACACCATTGGGAAGTCACTTAAAGCTTACCAAAGATCAGTCTCCTAAATCTGAAGAAGAAAGAACAGAGATGGCTAAAATTCCATACGCATCTGCGGTTGGCAGTCTCATGTATGCCATGGTTTGCACTCGGCCAGATATTGCTCATGCCGTTGGGGTAGTTAGTCGGTTTATGTCAGATCCGGAAAAGAACACTGGGAAGCAGTCAAGTGGATACTCAGATACTTGAAGGGTACATCTAAAATGGGGTTATGTTTCAAGGGGAGAGATGCAATTCTCAGGGGTTATACTGATGCTGATTCGGGTGGTTGTAAAGGGACATTTAAAAGCACTACAGGGTATGTCTTTACAGTGGGAGGTACAGCAGTTAGTTGGATGTCTAGACTTCAGAAAAGTGTGGCTCTATCAACAACAGAGGCTGAATACATGGCTGTTGCTGAAGCTAGTAAAGAGTTAGTATGGTTAAAGACTTTTCTTGAAGAATTGGACAAACAACAGTCTGATTACTCATTGTATTGTGACAATGAGAGTGCAGTGAAACTTGCCAAAAATCCAGTCTATCATGGTAAAACAAAGCACATTGGGATGAGATATCATTTCGTTAGAGGATTGATCAGTGATGGAACAATCAGTTTGAAAAACATCTCAGGTGCGAAGAATCCAGCTGATATGTTTACTAAATCTGTGCCGCTGGATAAGCTGAAGCTTTGCATAGCTTCAGCTGGCCTTCAGGAATAACGTTGAGAAGGTGGGGGTAACTAGGGGGTGCAAAATCAGATAGATTTTATCTACAGAAGTACAAAGAAGTGGAGTGCAGCTGAATGTGTTTCGAAGCCTCCAAGTGGGAGAATTGTTGGGTGTAGGCTTCGGGGTGGATTAATTTGGAACAGTTGGGCTCGGCCGGCCCAAGTTCTAATTAGGCCCAATTTATTAGAATGTTAACTAAAGGGTGAAACCCTAATTATTGTTTATATATATCTCTCTTGTACTTGTAATCATTATCACTCAATAAAAAGAAAACCCTAGTTGCCCCAAGAGGACGTAGGTTGCACACCGCAACCGAACCTCTATAAATCTCTCGTGTTCTTTATTGTTTACTGTTCTTCTGTTTGATTGTTTGTGCGCGGTTAACTCTAACACATCTAATTATTCAAATGAGTTATAACCAACTATATGTCAAAAGTACCTTTGATAGAGCTTGGCTAATAACTGTTTTGCCACAGCCAAATGCACCAGGAATGGCACATGTCCCACCAAGCACCGAAGGGAAAAGGGCATCAAGAACACGCTGATACATGCAATAGATGGTTAAGACAATGAGGGTCAAATGGTAATGTGAAATCCAGATAAACATAAATATGTATAAACTAACGAATGATACCTGTCCAGTAAGAAGAGGAGTATCAGCAGCAAGCTTTGATGCAACAGGCCGAGGTGTACGTACAGGCCAAGTCTGTGAATGAGAAGGGCATAGAAATAAGAATTCACATGTTCAGTAATTAAACTTTAACGATTTTGATCAAGATACTAGAAAAAGAGAGACAGAAAACCTGAAGCATGGTGAATTTCTTTTTGACGCCTTGAAATTCGAGCTCCAAGACAGTGTCCTGCATAAAAACAGAAATAGGTGTGCTTACAAAAAAACCAAAATAAAATAACGATAGGTGGCAAAAGGAGTTTGAGAGACATACGTTCAATGAGTATTGACCAGGTGGTGCAATATAGGTTATCTTTCCCATGGCATCAGGAGGTAGAGCAATGTGATGTTCAACTAAACTGTTCTCAAACACAGTCTGCACAGATAAGAGAAGAGAAATTTAACAATTTGGGAGAACAATCGATTCTGGATACAAATGAAAGAAAAAGAACTTTTTTAAGGTTCATAAATAATAAAGATGTTTCACTTACAGCATATAGATCTCCACCTGTTACAAGATCTCCCTCACCTGACATCAGAAAACAAATTCAAATTAATAATTATCTATTACAAAAACATTTTCAGACTCACAAAACATCAGTGTTCACAATTGTCTAAAGTTCAGTGAGAAATAATGTGAATCACCTATTTTCTTAGGCTGAAATTCCCAAAGTATATCTTTGTCAAGAGCTGGGACAGATACACCACGAGGAATGTAGACATCACCTGACCTTTTTGCAATAGTTTTCAGAGGTCTCTGAATAATCAAATCAAACTTCTTTAATTAACTCTTGAAATGAAAAAAAAACAGTAGTACAATAAAGTCAAAACAAAATGTTAAAAAAAAAAAAAAAAAAAAAAAAAAAAAACAGAAGTTTACTAACCTGGATACCATCAAATATTTCCCAATATTCCAGGGCCCAACTCCACAGACAGAGGCTGCAATTTAGAGCAAGTGTTTGCAGGTAAGTTTGAAACAATAATGACCTCAAAAGAGTGATGAACTGATAATGTGTACCTTGTGTGTCCTCAAAACAGGATCGTTCACCATCAGCCCCGCTGTTTCTTCATAAACTGAAATACATTGAACGTTTTTTCTCAATGTCAAGAAACTGAAGATGTACAGGTGTATCAAGATCAACTTAGAGTTGCTAAATTAGTCATTTATAAAGCAAATCTGC
The DNA here is from genome assembly GCA_024085815.1 of Flaveria linearis. Classification (NCBI taxonomy): domain Eukaryota; kingdom Viridiplantae; phylum Streptophyta; class Magnoliopsida; order Asterales; family Asteraceae; genus Flaveria; species Flaveria linearis. Next base: position 10,177,063 of record CM044015.1, read on the forward strand.
AAATGTCTCAAACATAATATAGTATTCCTTGATTGACTTGGCACTTAATTTCGATAAAAGTCTTTAAATAATGATCAAATAACTAAAATACCAAATTAGAAATATTGCAAAAACTTGTGGACCACAATCAATCTCATCAGCATCTCATGTTTTTAATGATGGACTATTACAATGATATGAGAAGGAATTTTCCAAACAGCACAATGTTGCAATTTTCGGAGTCAAGTAGTCAACCAAATATAGCTGCCGCCCTATTAGTGGAGTTTCAATATTACAATCACATTTTGTTAATATAATTTTGTTAATACAATCATTGTGTTATATGCTTCGTATTATGATGGTTATTGCCGTTGTTATGCTTTGTTATATGCTTTGTTATGCTTTGTTATATGCTTTGTTATATGCTTTGTTATATGCTTTGTTATATGCTTTGTATATGCTTTGTTATATGCTTTGTATATGCGTTGTATTATGATTGTTATTGTTATTGCCTGTGTTAACGAGTCGGGGGTCTCTTCGGAAGCGGTCTCTCTATCTTTCTAGATAGAGGAAAGACTTGCCACCATATACCCCTCCCAGACCCTGCTCTTCAGCGGGAGACACTGGGTATGTTTGTTTGTTTGTTTGTTTGTTTTGTTAATATAATTTGTATATAGTCACAGTTATCATGAAAGTATCCACTCAATTCCAGTGTAGGCTATTAAATGCTAATTTAAGAATATCAATTAAAATACCTTGGATTGTAGCAGAATCTCCCTCCAAACGGATAATTTCCCCAATAAGGTTGTCATGTCCAACACGAACAAGTTCATACATAGCAGCCCCTGCCATTCCATCTGCAATGACACAGGCCCTGATACCTGCCAGATTCAAAACACATAAGCTGCAAGTTCTTTGTGGTATTCGTAAGATGATAAGCAACTATTTTATTTATCATATGTTGTTAAAATTTATTGTCTAATAAAGAAGCATGTCTCAAGAAGTATTAGCGATAAACCACAACCACTTGTCGCCTTCAGAAAAGAAAATTCAATTAATTAAATGAAATAGATACAAATACTTCAGACAAGGGAGTCATTTCCTAGGAAAACCATCACAACCTGACACATGTTACTAAACAAGACAGCTTTTTGAATAAGAACGCCATGAATGATGGAAAAAACTATAAACTAGTTGTATATTAGTTCCCTGCCCAATACTAAGTCAATGAGAACATTAGTGAGTTCACATGGTTGATCATTAAGACATTTAATTTATGAAGCTTGTTCTTTAAGCACATCCATCAATTGTTTTACCATCAGCAAATGAGTAAGGCTATCACTAGAATTAAGTCATTGAGAGATCCTATTGCTAGAACTATCAGATGAGAAAAGACCCAATCAATTAACATATTAACATGCCCAACCAAAATTATTTGTTCTGTCCAATATACAGAAACATATCCAGTTATATTAACCAGTAGAACTGTAGAAGGACCAAACAACTTTAATGACTAAGCATTTGCCCTTTAAGTTTGCAATTCTTTAAAACACGCTTAAAGACGAATACAGACACCCATGTTGCTGTTTATGCTATATCCCATAAATACTATGTACAAAATCTAAACAGAATTTTTTTATTAAAATCACAATTTGTGTTATTGGTTTGATATAATTTAAGAGAACATCTTATGTTGCCTGACTTCACAAAAAAAAATTAATATCTATTGAGGGCAAATAAGAAGATTAAAGAATCAGATTTAAGAATTTATCATGTTCATAAATATTGTATCCACATCAGAAGATTATGATATTATCATTCACCACATTTATTCCATACATGTTTGTTAAAATCGACTCATATGATAACCAAATACAAAATCAGTGACAGACTGACAGTGCGACACATTTGTCATAGTTAAGCTCATTTGTGTAAGCCTCTATAGCAACTTATCTTCGTCCATACAGTCATGCAAAGCAACAACTCAAATTTGAATAGGTAATATCTGTACCATGAAGAAAAAAAGTCTGATTGTTACAGAAGGGTGTCGTGTTAGCCACACAAGGGAACATAAACCTTTGCATTTGACATGTTTCAATTACAGATTATTTGATCAAATTCTTCCTGGTTAAGTAACACAACCACCCAATAAACTACATCAATGCTTGATAAACAAGTTACAGCGCACCTTCCCCTAGTCACTTTCACCAATTCGATGAAGACAGTATCCATCACTCTCCTGAACTTACACTTAGGCCAAAATCAAAGCACTATGATTCAGTTCCTTCATAAACATAGACTCAACCGCTTCGTCACTTCTATAAACGCAAATTTCAACAAAAATCACAAATCACAGCATATACAACTAGATAACGAAAGAATTCCAAGCATCTGCCCTTATCATAGCGCAAACAACCGGATCGTTAAATCGTCAAATCGTCTAATCACGTCACACTTACACACAGTGAAAATTCACACGCCATTAGATGACAACTCTCGTAATAACCAAAGCAACAATCCAACCAACAACATCAAACCACACTACAGTCATTAACAACAGTACGAAGTACGAACACGGATCACCGGATCAAAACAGTAACATCACTACACCAGATCAGGATCAAAACCGAACAAAACGCAATCCGATCTCACAAAAACCTACCAAATCACAGATTTCCACAACGGAAAACAGAACGAGAGAACTAGATCGATAAAACTGACCTTGCGAACGTATCCACACTCGCTCTCCTTCTCGGAGTCCTCAAAGGTGGTCAATCGAGCACCGTAAGCCGACGGCATGATGACAGATGGAGGTGATGAGTTAGGGTTTGAAGGATTGATGATATTTGCAGATGCTAATGCCAATGGAAGAGACGTGTAGGTATGCAAAATAGTGAAATCAACAACGTGATTGATGGTGATGTGGGTGTTTGTGGATCGTATCAATCTGTCTTCATCTTGCTGCTGTAAATTGGCGTTTGGGAGGGTGGGATCGGGTGCTACGCGGACAGGGGTGTACTGGATCTTTGTCCAGTGACGTGTTGACACGTGGCGGATGTGTGACCATGTGACCGTTGGATGCGTGGGTCGTTTTGATTGTTATTTTGTTTTATTTGTTTTTTTATTGTTTTTATCAATTAAAAGGTTGAATATTATGTACCTCCGGGTCAGTGGTCATGTGAAATTGATATTGAAACACCCGGTTCATATTTTCGGTGAATGAAATTTTTATAATTATTGAAAATAAAAGGTTATTGGATTTTAATAATCTAAATTTTTATTTATCGATCGGTTTATAATTGTTGAAAATAAAAGGTTATTGGATTTTAATAATCTAAATTTTTATTTATTGATCGAGATTAATTCTAACTTAGAAAATGATTACAGTCACTTCTAACTTTTAACTTATTTTCCTCCAATGATCTCTTACTAATCGAGAGTTAACACTCGTTAATTTATTTGATGAAATGGGGTCAGATTTAAGTCATTTCTCAACTCCAGCACCGTCTAGTCTCAGTTAGGTCCGTTTTCCATTTTCTAGCCTCTATCATCAACTGAAATTTACATCAACAAGTTCAGTGGTTCAAATCAGAAGGTGAAGATTGATGGGTTTTTTGTATGCGGAAGTTTCAAATTGACGAAGTTGATTTCAACATTCTGTTTAGGTTTTGGTCACAAAACAGTCCACCTCATCAAAAAAACTAACGGGATTAACTCTCGGTTAGTAAGAGGTTGTTAGAGGAAAATAAACTCAAAGTTTGAAGTATCTGTAAACATTTACTGAGTTGGGATTAATCTCAGCCAATAAATAAAACTTGGGATTATTAAAATCTAATAACCCAAAATAAAAAGATAAACTAAGTTAAGCATGTTTGAGTAAAAGTTTATTTGTGTGATCATTTAATCAGTAAATGAACATGAAAAAATGTATTTTTTCATTTATGAATATTTATTTACGTATGTCCTTTCATAATCTGAAAGGTCAAGTATTTTTCAATTGATGGTCGTATTACCTTGATTAAATTCATTCTTGCTACTCTTCCTATATGTATTTTCTCTTCGTGTAATGCACATATTATTGCGATTGAGACTCTTGAACAAATCAGAAAATGATTTATTCTAGATCCACTAAAAGCTGGTATATCTAGAAAATCTGTAATCTATGTTATTTTTCTAGATCTCTCAAAAAGCTAACTTATCTATGGAAAAATATTTGTTCAATTGAGAAAGACTTGCTTAATTATTCAATTAACTTTGAGGAACACATAGTTGGCAAGTCGGAGGTGGTAAAGAAATGATATTTTAGTTAGATTCAAGGGTTGATAAAAGGCCTCGTAGTGAAGTATTTACCTCATTGCATTCTAGTGTTTGCTCAAATAATTATAAAGTGGTTTAATGTTACAATTTTCAACATGAAATTAACAAGAAGTATGATTGGAAGAGGGGCCTTAGTGAGGATGAGGAGGCCATTGTATGGTGTTAATGTGCTTACTAGCTGTTAGATCTAGATTGTATAGGGTTAGATCATTTTTGTATAGGCTTAGTACTTGAATCAAGTCTTGTAATTAATATTTGTAACAGTCAATATATATATATATGTGAATTGAATTTATAGGTTAACCCCATATATGTATGTGTGTTGATTTGTGACTTGACAGGAGAAACAATATACTTGGATGGATTTCCTGAAATTGACCAAGTGTAGGAAACATCTACGGATGAACAATTTTGTTAATCCGTAGATATGTTTCATACAAGACCAAATGACCAAGTGTAAGTTTCTGCGGATGATCAAGTTTCATGAATGGAAGACTCCTACGGAAGAAGGATTTCCTACGGAAGAACAACATTCCTACGGAAGAGCAAATCATCTACGGAAGAACAAAAGATCTGCGGAAGGCAAGACTCCTGCGGAAGACCATTATACTTGTGCGATTACAAACTCCAAGAAGTCAAACAAGTCAACACGATCAACAACAGATCCCGAGGATCCGGTGTTTCCTTAACCGACTCAAAACATCTATAAATATGAGTCCTAGGTTTCACATCTTGGGGGAACACAATCAATCAATATTACGGCGGTCAAGAGTTCATTGTGCAACCCTAGCTGCCGTCACATCAACATCAAACATTATTCGTTTCACAGAATTCGATTATTCATAGTCATTCATTATTATTCTTTTGTAATCATTACAGTATAGTTAATGAAATACATTTGAATTATTATTGATTTCGTATTTATTGTGTTTCTGTGGTTGTGTTCATCATTCATCATTAAAAACCAATTAAACGTCAATAGTGATAATTCCGCGATCATTAAATTGATTTATTTTAATACTGATAATTCCTGAATTGAGATCCTTGGATTCACAGGTGGTATCAGAGCATTGGTGCTCATTGATCTAGATCAATTGATCTATCAGTATTAAAATTGTTTAATTGATTTTCAAACAATTATATCAACGACTGGTCATTCAGCAAACATTCTCTTATTGCTTGTATGATTTAGATCTATATTCAAATTCATTGAATACCAGATCTGCGTCTTTGATAGATTTGTCAACTTAAGCATTTAACTTTTAAATCCATCTTTTACACTTTAAACATGAGTACTTTTGGAGGAGGATCTTATCAACCACCAAAGTTGGAAACAAAAGCTGATTTTAAATCCTGGAAGATCAAGTTCAGGAATCATGTGAACTACACAGATTCTGACTTGTGGGAGTCCATCACACAAGGTCCTTATATTCCACCCACTCTTGGGCCGGATTATAATGACAAAAATCAGCCAATTAGCACTAAGGACTTGCCACCTGATGATGTCAAGAAGGTCAAAGTTGATATTAAAGCATACAGCTTGCTTAGTATGGCTTTGCCTGAAGAAATCTTGATCAGGTGCGAGAACTATAAAACAGCAAATTCCCTGTGGAAGATACTTCACACTCTCTGTGAAGGGAGTGACGAGATCAGAAGCATAAGGAAAGACACCTTAGATCACAATATGAAACTTTCATCATATTGAGGGTGAGTCAATTCCTCAGCAACTCCATAGATTTATGCAACTTGTTACTGAGATGAACATCTTGGAGTTAAAATATACAACTGAGGAACTGAACAAGAAGATGCTCCATACTTTGCCTGAAAGTTGGAAGCAAACAGTCTCCATGTTCAAGAACACCATAGATCTCAAAACAACTGGTCTAGATACATTGGTTGCTAAAGTAGAAGCACTTGAACTGGATGAACAATCAAGAAACAAGAGTGTGAGAACTCATGTCTCACCTTATCACTTCAAGGAAACAAAGAATGCTGGAAGTGCATTTATCTCTAATAATGAAGATGATAACTCTTGTGCTTTGAGTGATGATGAAGAGGAAGTAAGTTTTTATTTATCCAAACCCACTAAGAAGTCATCTCAAAGTAAAAATCTAAAGGAAAAGGAAAAGTTGCAGAGAAAAGAGAGACATTAGCAACAGCAAACTCAGAACCAATAACTGTGATATTGGATTCTGAAGAACAAAAAGCAGCCTTTGCAGCCTTCAGTTCAAGCTTTCAAGCATATCTTGGCAGTTCCCTTACAGCAGCAAACATCTGTCAGCAAGATTTGGAGGAACTCCCTCCTGATGTAGTAGAAGAGATGGATCTACAATGGCAGATGGCGATGATTGCTTACAGAGCCAAGCAATATCTTCGAAGAAATAAAAATCTGGCAGCAGCAAGCAAAACATCAAAGATTGGAGTTGATAAGTCAAAAGTCAGATGTTTTAAGTGCAATCTCTATGGTCACTTTTCTAGAGAATGCAACCAACAATCAACTCCACAGTATCAGCAGCAGCAGCAACAAAATCAGCAGCAACAACAATATCAGAATCAGCAGCCAACCTCTCAAAGATCTGTGCATAGACAACCTCAGCTCCCATCCCCACCAGCCACAAATACATCAGCAGGACCAAGCAACTCTAAGGAGACAGGGCTGATCATACTTCAGGATGGAACATGTGACTGGAGTCTATATGAGAAGGAAGTAATAGAGGAGAATCAAGCACTGATGGCGCATATGGAAAACAAAGTTCCTCCTATGGCCAGAGAGGTAAAAGACAGGTTATGTTCATCAACATGTGTTGAGGAAGTTGAGAGATATAGAGTCCATGCTCAACAATTGGCTGATAAAGTAAAAGAAACTATGGTTTTAAATGAATCACACTTAAGAGAACAAAAACTATATCAAATCAAAATAAGTTCTTTACAAAAGGATTTAGAAAAATATGTTTCTGAAAACTACAGTCTAAAAGCCCAAGTTGAGCATCTGACCTCTTCCTTAACAAAATCCATGGCTGATCATGCATCCACTGAAGTGAAACTTCAGAAGTTTCAACTATCATCTCAGCAATATGAGAAGTTGCTAAATTCTCATATTGAATCAAAGAACAGGTCCGGGTTGGGTTATAATGCTGTTGCACCACCTATTAATGATAACTACACACCTTTACCTGAAACAATGACTAACAATTTGTCAAATCATTTTGTGCAAAGCACCAAAATTGACATCAAAGATAGTCAAATAAACAACAATAAAACTGAGATGAGTGAAACTGAATCTACTGAATCAGAATCAATTAAACATAATGAATCAGATTTTGATAACTATGATGACCTGGATGATTCTGATGAACATGATACTGATCAACTGAACATTGGTAAGAATGTTCAAGTTGAAACTGGTCTTCCACGAGTCCTTGAAGAATCAAAGCTGCAATATCCGCCAAAGCAACGGAACATGCTGAAGACTATTTGCAAGAGGATTGCTGAACTTAATGAAGGATTACAAGAACTGAATCTTCACAAGATTGATAGCTGCGGATCAAGCACAAAAGCACCTTTGTCATCAGGTAAGAAACAATCAAACAAGAATCCTCAGAAAGCACCAACTGAAGAATCCGTAGAACACCTGCGGAAAAAGAACTATGAGGAATCCGTAGAACATCTGCGGAAAGCAAAAACTGTCAAGTCCGTAGATCATCTGCGGAAGGCAAAAACTACTGAATCCGCAGACAAGCAACGGAAGAAAGAATCTGATACTGCGGACGAGGTAACAAGAGAAACAAACAAACATGCTCAGAAAAAGGTCAATATCAAGCAACTAAAGGGAGCCAAAGACAAAAAACAACAGCTAATGAAGCACCAAACAAAAACAAGAAGAAATCATCTGATGTTTCAGCAAGTGAGACCAAAAACAAAAAGAAGGCTGAACTCGAAGACACTTCTGAGAAATATTGCAAATGGTGTGATATGAAGAATCACAACACTGATGAATGCTATTTCAGTAGCTACTGTTCCATTTGCAACATGAACAATCACATGACTGATGATTGCTTCTTCAACAAACATTGTGCCATTTGTGACAAAAATAACCATTCCACTCAGGAATGTTATTTTAATAAGAAGAATAAGAAAAAGAACAACAAGAAGTCACAATGTGCATCATCCGACTCAAAAAGTGAAAAAGAGACAAAGGCTCAGAAAGAACAACAAAAGTCAACGAAAGATCATCTGTTGCGGACAAGACTGTGAAGAAGAAAATACCAGCACAGGCTAAGACACCTCACAAAAAGGTGGATTTGTCTGATAAACAGACTGAAGTTGTTGATGGTTTCTTTGACAACTTTGATAAAGGAATTCCTGTGTCTCAATCAAAGCAGAAAGATGAAGAAACTTTCAAGTCTACAGGATCCTCTTCAAAGTTAAGATACCAACCAAAACAAGCCAAGTTGAAGAATGACTCGGATAAGCATGAAGATACTCAGAAACCTGAATCATCTTCAACAGAATCATCCTCACCACCATCAGATCAAAAAGAAACAACTAATACTGAAACTTCAAGATTAATTCATGAAGGAGTAACTATTGTTGACACAACTGGCAAACCCAAGACAATTAAGCCTTGGGTTGTCAAGACTAACTAATTTCTTTTTGTGTGCAGGAACAATCATGGAGAGCTGACAACAAGTGGTATGTTGACAGTGGTTGTTCCAGACATATGACAGGCAACTGTGCACTTCTCCATGACTTCAAACATAAACATGCCTCTTATGTGGCATTTGGTGGGGATAAGAAGGGAGGTAAAATTGTTGGTGAGGGAATGGTAACTAATGGTGTTTTAACATTTGAAAAAGTAAATTACTGTGAAAATTTGCAGTATAATTTACTTAGTGTTTCCCAAATTTGTGATCAAAATTATTTAACACTATTTGATAACACTAACTGTTACATTCTTAAGCCAGGGTTTACAGTTCCAGCAGACTGGATACTTCTTAAAGCATCAAGAAAAGGCAACACATATATCTTGGATATGAACAACACAACACTCACAAAACATGAGACATGCCTGCTGTCCAAATCTTCCGAAGATGAATCTCAATTGTGGCATAGAAGGCTTGTCCATTCCAACATGAAGAACATGAATAAATTGGTGAAAAATGACTTAGTCATTGGATTACCAAAGAAAGAATTTCATTGTTCTAATCACTGTTCTTCATGTTATAAAGGAAAACAACACAGAGTGTCTCATAAATCCAAAACAATCAACACAAACACTACACCACTCAAATTGCTTCACATGGATCTCTTTGGTCCAACCAATGTGCTGAGCATTGGAAAAAGGCAATATTGTTTGGTGATAGTTGATGATTTCACTAGATTTACATGGGTCTTTTTCTTAAAACATAAGAGTGAAACATCTGAAACATTAATGGACTTTGTGATCAAGATTGAGAATCAACTTGATTTAAAAGTTAAAATTTTTAGGAGTGACAATGGAACTGAATTTGTTAATGCTGATTTGGATTCTTTTTACAGGACTAAAGGAATAGCTAGACAATTCAGTGCCCCAAGAACTCCACAACAAAATGGAGTGGCTGAAAGGAGAAATAGAACACTGATAGAAGCAGCCAGAACAATGCTAGCTGATTCTCAGTTGCCCATTACATTCTGGGCAGAAGCTGTGAATACAGCGTGCAATGTTCAAAATAGAACTTTGATAGTCAAAGAACATAATAAAACACCTTACGAACTCTTATTTAAAAGAAACCTTTTATAGGATATCTTAGAGCTTTTGGGTATCATGTGTCTGTTTTAAATACTAAAGAACAATTGGGAAAATTTTCTGAAAAAGCCTATGATGGTTTCTTTGTTGGATATTCATCCACTTCTAAATCATATAGGGTGTACATTCCAGAACATAACATAGTTGAAGAGACTCCCAATGTTTCTTTTGATGAATCCATGTTTACTACCAATGTAAAAGGATCATCTTGGTTATTTGATATAGATGCATTAACTGAATCATTTAACACTAGTTATCTGATCAACGCAGGTGCTGCGGATACATGTTATCCCTTTGTGCCCCCAAGTGTGAATGAAGTGCCTTTAACAGCTGACCCACCAAGAGCACAAGTGTCACCTGGACCACAGCAAAGATCAAGTCAGCAGCATGAAGCTACTTCTGGAGAAGCAAACTCTTCATCCCCAGCACATGTAAATTCATCAGCAGATGTTCCCTCATCCGTAGATATAAATACTGGTGCAACTACTGATGCTAGAGATGGAGAGGAGGTAGTCATTCAACAACCATTGCCAGCTGACCAACATTGTTCATCCGTGGATGGTGATGTATCTCCTACGGAAGTACAAAATGCCTCCGTCGATGCTGCAGTTCCTCCTACGGAAGAACAAAATACTGCTTCCGTAGAACCTCCTGCGGAAGAACAAAATGCTGCTTCCGTAGAACTTCCTGCGGAAGAAGACAAAGCAGCCAATCAAACACAAGCTGATCCGAACGACCATGAGCCTTTTGATTATTTCATCGACTCAACTTACTCAGCTGACACCATCTGCTTCAATGGGTTTCACAAACTTAGACTCCACAGTTCAAGTTGATGCTGTCTCAACAAGCAGAGTACACAAGTCTCATCCAACAGACAATATCATTGGGGACCTGCATGCTAGAACCACAAGGAGCAAAGGAGGTGTGGCAAACATTTGTTTGTTCACCTGCTTTTTGTCCCAAACAGTTCCTGCAAACATTACAGCTGCACTAAAAGACAACAGCTGGATTGAGGCTATGCAAGAAGAGTTACAACAATTCAGAAAACAAAAAGTGTGGACTCTTGTAGATTTGCCTACGGGTCAACATCCAATTGGCACAAGATGGCTTTTCAAGAACAAGCTGGATGACAGAGGTATCATAGTGAGAAACAAGGCCAGACTTATTGCTCAAGGATATACTCAGGAAGAGGGAATAGACTATGATGAAGTCTTTGCACCAGTTGCAAGGATTGAAGCTATACGAGTCTTCCTCGCTTATGCAGCATTCAAGAAGTTCACAGTCTATCAGATGGATGTGAAGTGTGCTTTCCTTTATGGAAAATTGATGAAGAAGTCTATGTGGCTCAACCCCTGGATTTGAAGACCCTGATTATCCACATAGAGTATACAAGCTTGACAAGGCTTTGTATGGTCTTCATCAAGCACCCAGAAAGTGGTATGATACACTATCATCCTTCCTGCTGAAGAATGGGTACAAGAGAGGAACTATTGATCAGACACTCTTCCTCAAACAAGAACATCAAGATCTTTTGGTGGTTCAAATATATGTTGATGACATCATATTTGGATCAACCAACAAGAAGCTGTGTCAAAGCTTTGAAGACTTAATGAAATCTGAATTTCAGATGAGCTCCATGGGAGAATTGACTTTCTTCCTTGGCTTACAAGTTCATCAGAAATCAGATGGCATTTTCATCAATCAAGAAAAGTACATTCATCAAATTTTGAAGAAGTACAATCTTGCTGATTCCACTTCTTGCAAGACACCTGCCTCAACAATAGACAAGATTGTGCCTGACCCTGCTGGCAAATCCGTAGATCAAAGATTGTACAGATCAATGATCGGTTCTTTAATGTATTTAACTGCCAGTAGACCTGACATAATGTTTGCTGTTTGTGTTTGTGCCAGGTACCAATCTGACCCAAAGGAGTCCCATCTGAATGCTGTGAAGAGGATTTTCAGATATCTGAAAGGCAAACCTGCATTGGGACTTTGGTATCCCAAAGATGGAGATTTAGCCTCTACTCCTACTCAGATAGTGACTATGGAGGGTGCAACAACAACAGAAAATCCACAACTGGTGGATGTCAATTTTAGGACCAAGACTTGTTTCATGGCAGTGCAAGAAGCAAACCAATGTCTCTGTATCCACAGCTGAAGCAGAATACATAGCTGCTTCAGCAGGTTGCTCTCAAGTACTTTGGTTGCAAAACCAATTACTTGATTATGGTTACAATTTCCTTCACACACCAATTCATATTGATAATTCAGCTGCTATGTTTATAACTGCTAACCCAGTTCAACATAGTAAAACTAAACACATTGAAATTAGATACCATTTTCTGAGAGATTGCTCTGAAAAGGTCTAATCAAGTTAGTCAAAGTAGACACAACCAATCAGCTTGCTGATTTGTTTACTAAAGCATTTGATTCTGTTAGATTTAATTTTCTGATAGAATCTTTAGGGATGATTAACTTAGAATAAATAACAAAAGCATATGATTGACTTTGTGAGAGTAATCGTTAAGGATAACTTAAGTGTCTGATAGAACATCTATACATGCATTATATATGGGAAATGATAGTAGACTATACTTGGCTATTAAACAAAACCTCAATCTGACTTATATCATACTGATATGTGAGTAGGTTCAACTTGAGTGGAAACAAAGCTAAGAGCATGCCAAACTAAAAGCATGAGGTAACTGTCTGTGAGGATTCCATTTGAGAATCAGGAAGGTATGTTCTCTCCTGATGTGATCAAATCACTTACACAAGCACACTATGTTAAAATACTTTATAATATTCTATCTTTGCAAAGTCATATTCCCTCTGTTTTGTGTGAACAAAGACCTGGGATGTGATTAACAAGTGTGATCTTCATTCTCCCTCTGTTTTGTGTAAACAAAGACCTGGGTTAAAGTTCACCTCTGTTTTACGAAAGTAAAGACCTGGTGACTATGAAGATCATATTTCAGCTCTAACAAGGAATCACTTGTGATCCATTGTACATCAAGTCAAAGAGCTTCAACATCAAAGCATTCATGAGACTGTAATTGTCTCAAGATAGAACTTATAACTTAATGTACATAGTCATTAAGTGTGGAATGTAGTGATTTGCCTCACCTACGGAAGACATACTCTAATGATAATTGAATGTGGGACTCATGATTGCTACTGATTAACAAACTTCACAACATGATAAATCGCATGCCTAGTTGATACAATACTCATGTTTGAATTTAAGTGGATCTATATACTTGCAATCAGGTATGTGTTGAATCAACTAATCAACATCAGCAGAAGCCAATTTATAGTATGATCCCTCTATATATATATATGCATGCATGTAACTGTTTGTCAGATGTTTAATTGTTATCTCAACTGACTTTCTCTCATTTAGACTGTCATATGCCTGTCATGCCTGTTACAACTTAAATTATGATAAATGTAACTGTCTCACATTAATCACAAATTTAGGGGGAGTAGTTCATGCATGAAAAATAATAAAAGCTGATAATTGATCTGAATTACTTTGAAGGAATTGGAACTTGAGCACTAACTTGAATGCAGGATACAGGAAACTTGCTTCCCTGTACTTAATTGCCATGCAAATAAAGTCAACAATGTCAACATCAACATTTGATTCTACTCAGTAGATATCATACATTTAAAGTTTTAAACTTTTTATGTTCCGTAGCAAAACAAAACAAATGCATTATTTGAACTTTTACATCCGATGTACGGTTCGCAGATGTGACATCCGCAGAAGTTAAGGTTCCGCAGATGTTGACGTCCGCAGATGTTAAGGTTCCGCAGATGTTCTGCGGAAGACGTGCATTCTAAATAAACTTGGGATACGGAAAGGAATAAATGGAAGTGGGCCCAACATAGGAATAAATGGAAGTGGGCCCAACATAATGTGAGCCCAACATAATTAATAAAAGAAGTTAATATGTTCGACTATAAATAAGGTTTCTGACTCTTAAAATTCATTTATCAATTTTACAGAGCACTTTTTCAGATTAACCTAGAAAATCGCCCATTTTCCCTCTTTTTCAAATTTCAAAATATCCGTTTCCAAGAACACATTATCAACATTATCCAGTAACCGATTACTGTTACTGCAAAGGTAAATCATGTCTTAAACATCAATACGGAACTGGTTAATCGATTATTGACATTCAAACGATTCAACTGCATGGTTTCTAACTTGATTTTCTTTGCAGATGGCAAATAGATTTGCTAAAGAACACAATGTGTGCGCATTCTTGAACGCTGATGATCCAGCAGCAGAAGGATGTCGAGATATCATAAGATATCTCCGACGATCCAGGCTCTTCTACGCCTTGACGGCTGAGCCTGTGATCCATCAGGCGCACATTATTGATTTCTGGAACTCAGCACGAGTTGAAGAACAAGACAATGAGGAGGTGATAGTGGCTGAGGTTTTGAGTCAGCGTCTTCGATTGAATGAAAGCACCTTACGAAGATGTCTGGAACTGGGAGATAGAGAAACAGGGCACCCGATGTATTCGAGAATGAATACATTGAAAAAGTATTCAACCTAATGGGGTATGATGGTGACTACGAGAAAGGAGAAATCAAGAAGGGTAGGCTGTGCAAACCGTACAGATTCTTGTGTCACACCTACCTAAAGTGCATGTCGAACAGGAAGTCGGGGCTAGATAGATTCTCTCGGCACATTTCATCCGGAATTATTGGAGTATTCGAGGGGAGAATCTATAATTACGCCAAATACATCTTCAATTGTCTGATTGAGCAAGTCAAACTGCAAAAGAATGACAAGATGTACATGTTCCCGAGATTTATTCAACTGGTGTTTAACTCAGAGCTTCCAAGGTTGAGCAGAGTTGGAGATGTGTTTGTACAAGCACACCTGAGCAAATCAGTGTTGAATAAACTTAGTGGGAAGTATGAGGGTCCGGATATGCCAATGTTCGCACATGTTATAGACCCTCAAGCAGACCTGCCACAAGAGTTGGCATGGGCAGATGAAGCAGAATCATCTACTGATTCTGCACAATCTTATCACTCACCACACCAAACACCACAACACCAACAACAATCACCACTCCAAACACCACCACTACACCATCAATCACCTGTACTAATATCATCATCGTCCACCAAAGATACTCAGCCAGTATCTCCTATCCAACAACAATCATCATCATCCTCTCAGTCATCATCTCATCACACTCAACCACTCTCTCCACAACAAATCCAATCCCCCGTACAACCACCACCAGAATCTCCAAAACATCAATCACCGGAAAGTGCTGGGACTGAACCTTTTGAGGTAACTGAGTCTGTACACTCCGTACACTCAGGAGACACAGAAATATTATCTGAAGCCAGCACTGTTCCTTTCTCACCAACACTCACAGAAGAACAACCTTCATCAGCACATACCGAGCCCATACCTTCATTGAAAGATGAACAACTTGCTGATGAACACGGGGAAGTTCAAGAATCTGCTCAGGATGTCACTGCATACAATGAAGATGACTTAAGTGACAGTGACATTCCTGTGAGCAAAAGCTTTCTGGTTGCTAAGTACAACAAGTTGGTACTTAAAACCAATAAGCGAAAACAAAGAATTCGGGAGCTGCAAGGTGTAATTCAAGAAAAGGATGAAAAACTGATGAAGAAGGATGCCAGTCTAAAAAGACTCAGAGAAGATGCACTATGCAACAATGAAATTATTGATGCATTGTTTCAAACAAAACGAGAGTTAGAGGCATCTTTAAAACTTGAGCAAAATGAAAAGGCTGAGCAAATAAAGCAAAAGGATCTAGAGATAGAAAGCTTGAAAAGAAAACTCTCTGATCTGAAAACAAAAGTGGATTCAAGAGCTGAGCCAGCAAAACAGTGGGTAGAGCTACTAAGCCACTGATCTCATACACCCGAAAAAGAAAATACTTTGGAGCTACCCAAAAGAAACCAGAAGATGAAAGCTCTCCAAAGAAACCAAAACTTCCATCTCCTGCACCTACACCTTCAGTAGAAGTGTCTGCTGTGAAGGTATCCTCCGGAGAAGAAGAAAACAGTGATAAAGAGTGGGAGGAACTAACAAGAATGGAGTCCCCCACTGATGATAAGGGTGGAAAGGCCGATGACCTTCTAACAACCGCTGATATCATGGAAGAGAGGCCTGATTCCAGCATGTTTATGACCCTCATCAACCATGGTTTTCCGTATGACATGGTTGAGAGGATGAACACATCAGAAATGACCAATGCATTGAAAGAATTTGAGTTTGCAAGGTTCATAATCCCAAATTGTGATTATGAAGCCTTTACAACTTTTCAATCATTGGAGAAGATAAGGAAGGATTTGGGCCACTGTGACACAGCCAAACTCACCAAGTATAATATGACTTGCTGGTTACAGGGGCACAACTACAATCCGCATGAACTTAAAGGTAGAACTACTGGAGAGTTGCGGAGGATGATGGAGCATGTAATGAAGGTGGAGTTGGAAACAGGTGTAAAATTCAGAACAACAGCTCCTCATCCTACTGATGACAAACAAAGCAAATTATCTGCTGATCCAATCACTGTGGAACCCAAGGATCAGCATAAAGCTTAGGATAAGCTCATCAGGGAACCAAGGGAAGTCATTCAAGGCAAAGTATGGCCCCTTGGTACCACTGTCAGAGAAATCACTGATCAGAAGTCCACTCTGATTCAGTTGATTGATCACCTCACAACTCCCAACTCAGCTGAAGAAAATAAAATAATGGCATGGAAATATGATCAGGAGTGGGACTGTGCAGTGATTAAAAGGACATCAGGAAGAGTTGAATACTTCCGTGATGTGTTTTCAGTGCTCTGCCTTCCTGAGAATGATTTAAAGGACCTGCAAAGCCTTACTTTGACAAATTATCCAATACATCCAAGGGGCAGGGACTTCTCAAGCAGAGTGGGTCAACTGAAAACAAGGTTCAAAGATGATGTGATCATAGGAGCTAAAAGAGATGATGATGCTCACAAACGAAGAACTCAAGGGCTGAAAAGATCCAAGTCCAATACCTCTGACTCGGTAGATGATGAATTTCTGAAGAGGGTTGGATATAACAACAGAACATCAGCAGCCATCAAACACATTGAAGGAACTCAATACACACTCCCTATTACTGAGTGGGGATATGTAGAGAGGACAAAAGAGCTGGTGCTGATGAGAACTGTAGAGAACAAACGCGCAGAAAATATCAGGATCTTTGATCCTGCGGAAATCAAGTTGCTTCATCCAAGCTACACTTCTTACCTTCATGACAAATTCTTTCCGAAGCTGAGTGATGAAGCAGCTCAAAATGATCTGTTCCTGCTTGTACACATGATCCAAGTCATAGACAAACTTCATGCAAAGGCCTACAAACGACGTAGACACAATGCAGGCTTGCTGAAGGGAACAGAATATGAAGAAGTCTCAGAACTTCGCCTCTCCGAAGAAGATGAGCTTGAAGTAGTGAAGAATGACCGAGTCTTGGAGACTCTCACTACAGAGGAGGATGTTCTTGGACTTGGTTACGAGACTCTGAAGAAGATCAGCAAAATAGAGATCAAATACAAGTATGATGATCAAAAGGCAGCTGTATCTTACTTCTACAACAAAATTATATCAAGAGTCAAGGAGCTAGCAGTGTTGAAAGACTGATTACAAGGAGCTAAGCCTAAGGGGGAGTATTGTTAGATCTAGATTGTATAGGGCTAGATCATTTTGTATAGGCTTAGTACTTGAATCAAGTCTTGTAATTAATATTTGTAACAGTCAATATATATATATATATGTGTGAATTGAATTTATAGGTTAACCCCATATATGTATGTGTGTTGATTTGTGACTTGACAGGAGAAACAATATACTTGGATGGATTTCCTGAAATTGACCAAGTGTAGGAAACATCTACGGATGAACAATTTTGTTAATCCGTAGATATGTTTCATACAAGACCAAATGACCAAGTGTAAGTTTCTGCGGATGATCAAGTTTCATGAATGGAAGACTCCTACGGAAGAAGGATTTCCTACGGAAGAACAACATTCCTACGAAAGAGCAAATCATCTACGGAAGAACAAAAGATCTGCGGAAGGCAAGACTCCTGCGGAAGACCATTATACTTGTGCGATTACAAACTCCAAGAAGTCAAACAAGTCAACACGATCAACAACAGATCCCGAGAGATCCGGTGTTTCCTTAACCGACTCAAAACATCTATAAATATGAGTCCTAGGTTCACATCTCGGGGGAACACAATCAATCAATATTACGGCGGTCAAGAGTTCATTGTGCAACCCTAGCTGCCGTCACATCAACATCAAACATTATTCGTTTCACAGAATTCGATTATTCATAGTCATTCATTATTATTCTTTTGTAATCATTACAGTATAGTTAATGAAATACATTTGAATTATTATTGATTTCGTATTTATTGTGTTTCTGTGGTTGTGTTCATCATTCATCATTAAAAACCAATTAAACGTCAATTAGTGATAATTCCGCGATCATTAAATTGATTTATTTTAATACTGATAATTCCTGAATTGAGATCCTTGGATTCACACTAGCAATGCGTCGAGAGGCTCACTACATAATCTCCTTCGGCTAATGATCGAAAACAAAATTTGCTCACAGTATAATTTCTTACACATGGGGTGAAGGTTTGCAAATTAATTCAAGATTCATGAAGGCTCGTGTCATCTTTTAAAATTCATTTAAACAAGGTTTTCAAGACCGGACGAACTGGTTGGTCAGACTGGGAAATGGCGTCACTGCGCGGTACAGTTGAGCCTATTTGAGCCGTTTTTAGAGAACCGACCAGTTCAAGGCGGTTCGCGGTTGGATCGGAAACTTATGATCGCGTTAATTTTTTAGATTATGTAAAGTTAACTCAAATAATCTTCAATAAATGAGTTACATATATATTTAAAACGTGAATAACATAATAGCATGGGTTTTGTTTTGTTTTGTTTTTACCACAAACGTACTTCCAGAGTTTTGCATCGAGGTAACGCTCACTTTACCACGTGATAACCGTTGCACTGTGTTTTATTTGTCTTTCTTAATGCCTAGGTGTTTTATACTGGAATGTCAGTTGCTATGACGTGTTTTGATATTCGCGTTTTGATATTTGAGATTGTATATACATTCCCGCGTAAGGGAAAATCCTAATTCGTTACTAACATGATATTAAAGTGAGAAGATTTATTCCTATACTTCATAAAATATGTAGGTACATGTTTATAATAAAATTGTGGTCATAAATAGTTTTTTCATTTTTAAGATTCTAATAAAACCCAATGAACTTTAAAAATTAAAAATCAAATTCAAACAGTTAAACCAAATGATGAAGTCGGTCACTTTGATCAACTGGTCCAGTGTGGCCTTTCTTAAAACCGTAATAACAATGCAACCCGATTTTACTCAACCCGGTCCAACCATACCATGAACTCTCCTAACTGTTTCTTTGTTATCACACAGATTCCGCATATTAGGATTTTAGCAATACAAAGTTTTAATATAAAAGGCAAAAATATTATTTCACTTAGAAAGCATGTCAATCTTCCACCTGAAAGCATGTTTCATACCAAGTCCATGGATGAATGTTAAATCAAAGTACAATAGTAACTCATATGCAATGCGAATGATAATCGTTTTTGTTAAAAAGACGAATTCTATGATACCTTGGTGTTAGTGGCGTTTTTTTTGCCAACGAATAATTTTTAAATCCGTCACCCGAGTAAACCCATTGGCGAAAGGCTACCCACGCCCGCGAACACAGACAGCGCTGGTGACCCGGCTCGCCCACCATTTCAAGGGAAACCCACCACCGAAAGGCCACTGTGGTAAAACCCTTGACCCACTTGGAGCATATTGCACCTAGTGAGACTTCAACCCATGACCTCCACTTTAGAAAGTCATAGGGTGCCTCCTCCTAAACCAGTTGATCTAGGACTCATTGGCGGTATTAGTGGTGTTAAATGCAGGCATACTAGAAAATCAGTGATGATCCCCAAACAGAAATGTCTCGTTTTAAGGGGATTTAGTTGAATTATATATATGTAATATGTTGAAGCAAATTTCTGCAAGAGTTGATCTTGGGTATATGCTTCATGGGTATTGGGTAGAAAACTCCAGTTCTAGCCCATCTCGTTGTGTTCTAGGCTCGTTCTTTATCTCTACAATCATATAGAACTCGTTAGAGGGTACAAGGGCTTTAAGCCCAGTGGAGACTCCAACGCTCAAGTCAAGTCGCGTCCACAATATAGACAGCTATAAAATTTTACATTACATATTGTATGCTTGTCAATATAATGACCCTTGACTTTAGCATCAAAGTGTCTCCACGGTTCTTAAACCCCCCTACCCTATAACAGGCATTTTGCGGTTGTAGAGATGGAGAACACGGATCCGAAGCAGAATAGTCTCACCCAATAACCCATGGACTATCTTTCCAGAACCACAGTGATGGAATTTGTTTCAATTATATACATACTTAAGCTCCGAGATGGCGAGACTGGACCTCGACCCAACCATATTGTTTTGGAGGAATACCCCAATTCTGTCTAGAATGTTCACCAACTCGGTACTCGGCTATAAACATCCACACATGCATCTTACCATATCGAGTTAGAAGAACGAATCCACACATAACATTTGCAAACCGTAAGAATCTAAGAAGTGTCAAATGTTTGCGGCTAACATACCATCACTATTGGTTTTGTCTATGTTGTTGAAAGTTGGCATGGTTCTGTTGTGGGTTCTGCATGGGTACCATATTAGGTTGTAGGTTCTGGGTGTTTTGTTGCATGTTCCCAAACGCGCCTTGCGAACCATGTTGTTGCTGTTGCATAGGCATCATGGTATTCGGATTGGCTGCACCCATGTTGTACACTATCAACCAAAACCACAACATGGTTAGCCATTGACCGTAAGAATAACTGATCTAATTTGGAGGACTGGTTCAACTCCTACCTTGATCGTTCAGATTTTGGGAACCAAGGTTGTGGTTGCCACCGGATAATCCAAATTGCTGATCACAAGAAGGAAAAAAAAAAGCATTAGAAAGCACAAGATACATATTAAAACCATCATCCATACACAAACATGGTGGATATTTTGTTTGAAAAATCCAAGAATCCGGATGCACAGCTTGGTTTTAAAAAGCATGAGGCGTGATGAGGCGTCTAGGTCCTGAAAGGCGAGGCGAGAGGTGAGAGATTCACGAACATGAGACGTTTCTCTATGTATAATCATATGGACTTTATGTACAGCCAATAGTTGCATCTCTCTCATCTCTTTTACATATGACTTCTTCATCAACTAAACCATTCATAACATTTTCATCCTTTTGGTCGTTTTTACATATCAGCCTCTTCTAGAGGAAGATCATACACTATGACCAATTTTGATTTTTGACCCATGTGTGCAATAAGTGCCGCCTCTGGATCCTGGGGTGTTTTTCCCAACCGCCTCACGCACCTCTCTCTTTTTAAAACCAAGATGTGTAGTAAAAGTGTAAAACTAAAGGTGTGTTTGGTTGGCTGGAATGGAATGATAAAGGAACCTGATGGCAATATGGAATAAGCAAGGAAATGGAATGAATCACTACATCACATTATTATGTTTGGTTGGTATGTAGTAATGAAATATGATTTCTTTATATTTATGAAGCCAATTTCTAACTTTTCATGTTGGAATGAAATGAGGTTTTCATATGATTTTTTTAATATTATATATGAAGCTAATTTATAACTTTTCTATCTTATAATTTTTCTTAGAAGCTGTTGAAAGTTTCATATACAAAGAATTAAAAATAAACATGATAAAAGCTCATTGAAACCTCATTTAAGATTACAAAATGAATATTTTCTAGTTATTTTGAAAACTTAAAAAGTAACGTGGATAATGTTTTGATAAATTAGTTATGTTCAAGAAGATTATATGCATACAATGTTTCCTTCTCTTTGATTCCATCATAACAAACAACACCTTACACAGAGAAGAGGCTAACCTGCATCCGAGCCACATGAGGTTGTGATGCCATCATGGCTGACATATTTGACATCTGACATTCGCCAATGGTGAAGATTATATTAAAAAAAATATCCATAAAAAACCCAACAACAAGAACAATCATCAAATACTATACTGAAATGCAAAATATCAAAGGGTGAAATTGCTATTATTAACTGACCATTTGGTTATTTGGTGTAGCTTGTGCAGCATTAAACAATGCACTATTGGCGTTGCCAGACATTTGATTTAAATGACGATTTAACTGATTTCCTTGGCTAAGTTGACTTTGTGAAATGCCATGCTGCATGCCTCCAGAAGGTATCTGTCTCCCCTGGAATTGCTGGCCCCCCAGTGACTGAGAAAATTGCATTTGATTTTGACCATGCAACTGACAACACAGAATAATAATAATTCAAGAAAAACAAAATAAAAAGGTACCATATAAACATCTAAGTGTTGATATATTTTATATTAGTCCTACTTACCAGGCTAGACTTAACCTATAAGATGGGATCCCCAAATAGAGGTTGCAATTTTGATCCATTTACTTATGAATTATAAATGAGTTGATTTGGGTTGTGTTTATCTCAATCGGTAAAAAAAAGTTAAAAGGGGAATGGTTCAAACAGGTTAGAAGTGAAGTAAATTGGTACCAGAACAAAAGCAAATAGAAAACAAGCAGAAACACAAACAATTCTGGAACTCCTTCTTCAATTTAATTGATAGAAAAACTTACAAAGAATAAGTAAAAACTATCTCCTATTTATAGTTGATTAACCTAGCCCATCAAGTTAATCTATTCCTATATAATAGGCTTTATCTCAAATCCTTTTGAGATAAATTTAAATTACAAAAGCTTATCTCAAATCCTTTTGAGATAAAGCTGAAAACTACCTGATAAACTCATCCATTTATTTACCAGATAATGACCAAAAATAAATTACAAAATAGACCCCTAACTTTAATTAATGTCAAGATTGGTCCAACAATCACCCCCCAATCTTGACCTTGAGTCTTCTTGTTATTTTCCCGAGTCTTCAATCTTCTTTACTCCCAACAGTTCTCTCATTTCAGCAAACTTAATCTTTGGTAGTGCCTTCGTGAGAATATCAGCTGGTTGTTGATCCCCACTAATGAAATCAACCTTGATTTGATTTTTCTCTACACACTCTTGTATATAGTGATAGCGTATGTTGATATGTTTACTCCTTCCGTGAAAGACCGGATTTTTCATCAGGTTGATTGCTGACTTGTTGTCCACCTTTATCAGTACAAGTTCTTCTTTTCTTCCTGTAATTTCAGCTAACAAACCCTTTAGCCAAATTGCTTGACAGGCTGCTGAAGTTGCAGCCATAAACTCAGCCTCACAAGATGATAAAGCGACTGTTGGTTGCTTTTGAGAGCACCAGCTAATGGGTCCATCATCAAAGTAAAATACCAGCCCCGTGGTTCCTTTTCCATCATCTGGATCGGCTAAAAGGCTGCTGTCACTAAATCCCAGCAGTTTATTACTTCCATTCCTTCGGTAGTGAATGCCCAGGTCTATAGTTCCTTTTACATACCTGAGAATCTGTTTTACAGCCTGATAGTGGGTAGTTTTAGGGGCTTGCATGTACCTACTTGCATATCCAACTGAGTATGCAAGGTCTGGCCGCGTATGAGTCAAGTACCGAAGGCATCCTATTGTTTTTCGGTACTCTGTTGCATCTACACTGCTGCTGCCATCTTCCTTTGTTAATTTCAGTCCTGGTTCCATTGGGTATTTAGTGGGATTACACTCCCACATTCCAGCTTGCTGTAGGATCTTTCTTGCATAGCTTGATTGCTTAATTTTATTCCATCATTGCCTTGCATCACTTCTAGCCCGAGATAATAGGAGAGTGAACCCAAATCACTCATCTCGAACTTATCTTCCATTTGTCGTTTGAATTGCAGAATTTTCTCCATGTTATTTCCGGTTACAATCAAATCATCCACATAGATCCCTACTAGCAATGAACCTTCATGGGTTCTTTTTGTGTAAACGGCTTGTTCAAGTTTGCACCTTTGGAATCCGTACTCCTTTAGAACCCCATCTAACTTTGTATTCCAAGCTCGTGGAGCTTGTTTCAAGCCATAAAGAGCTTTGGTTAATTTGTACACTTTTTGCTCCTTTCCTTTCTTAACAAAGCCTTCCGGTTGTGTTACAAACACTTCTTCCTTGAGTTCCCCATGTAGAAACGCTGTTTTAACATCAAGGTGGTGAACATCCCACCCCCTTTGTGCTGCTAATGCTAGAATGAGTCTAACCGTCTCGAGTCTAGCTACGGGTGCGAATACCTCGTCAAAGTCTACACCATGTTGTTGGATGTAACCTTTGGCGACTAATCGTGCCTTGTATCTTGTAATTACACCATTTGCATCCCTTTTAATTTTGTAAAGCCATTTTAAACCAATGGGTCGGTGTCCCGGAGGTAGGTCCATTAACTCCCAAGTTTTACATCTTTCAATGGAAGCTATCTCACTTTCCATAGCTTGCTCCCATTCTTTATGCCCTGCAGCTCCTTGAAGTTTGTTGGTTCCCCTTCAGTGAGGAGAAGATTATAAACTTCATACAGATTTTTCATACCTTGTGGTGGTGTATCATCAAAAGTCTCATCTTCTGCCATAGTTGGATCTGATTCACCGACAGTGTCTGTTTGAAGCTGTGGTAACATTGGCCCACGCTCTTTTACAGTTGATTCTGGGCTGCTAAGTTCAGAATAGGCTGAGTCAGGTGTTTCAGCATGGGTTAATGGGCTGTTTCCTTGAAACAGGCTGCTAATCAGTGGACTTACAGGGCTGTCGGGTTCAGCAGTCCCATGTCCACTGTTTTGGGCTGCAGATTCAGCTTCATGTCTGTTGTTTTGAGCTGCTGAATCAGCTTCAAATGGCTCCATATGAATCACAAACTCAGCTTCTGTGCTCGGTTGTTGGTGTTTATTCCATTCCCATTTGCGTGCCTCATCAAACACAACATCTCGACTGATTACCACCTTCTTTTCCTCAACATCATACATGCGATAAGCCTTGGTTCCTGGTTCTGTTCCTAAATGTACCATGGGAACACTTCTGTCATCGAGCTTCTTCACATGGTTTGAAGGTGTTTTTACATATCCAACACACCCAAACACCCGTAGATGATCAAGTCTTGGTCTCCATCCCTTTAAGGCTTCGTATGGTGTTTGATTCTCTAAACTCCTGGTAGGTAACCTATTTAGCACATAGACTGCATGGCGTACTGCTTCTGCCCAGAACACTTGTGGCATATTCATTGCACTAAGAATGCTCCTTGTTGTGCTCAACACGGTTCGATTTCTTCTTTCGACTATACCGTTCTGCTGGGGTGTATAAGGTGCAGTTAGTTGTCTTGTAATTCCAGCTTGTTCACAAAACAGAATGAACTCCTTGGAGGTAAATTCTCCACCCCGATCGGTTCTAAGAACCTTTATTTTTTCCCCGTATTGGTTCTCAACCAAAGCTTTGAATATCTTGAATCGTTCAATTGCTTCATCCTTGGTTTTTAACATGAATGGCCACATAAACCTGCTGTGATCATCAACAAACAGCAAAATATACCTGTTTCCAGCTTCGGTGGTGGGTGTTATGGGCCCACACAGGTCTGCGTAAACCTGTTCCAGTGGTCTTGCAGCCCTAAAAGTGGTCTGGTCAGGGAAACTTTGTCGCGTATGCTTCCCTGCCAAACATGCTTTGCATAGTTGTGAAGGGTGGTCAATAGCCGGTACTCCATGGACTAGTTCACTCGTCCCTAAGCGCTTGATGGTGTCAAAGTTTACATGCCCAAGGCGGGCATGCCACAACCAAGCTGCATCATGAATCTTGGTTATTAAGCAAACCGGTGACCCGATTTTTAGGTTGATTTTATACAAGCGATTAGGAGACCTGTGAGTCTTCATTAGCAAGGTCCCATCCGGTTCAAACATTGATAAAATTCCTTGTTTAATTGTTAATTCACACCCTCCTTCTTCAGCTTGCCCGATGCTGCAAATATTGCTCTTTAAATACGGGATGTAAAGAATATCGGTCAACAACCTTTGTTCCCCATTCTTACATTCGAGAAGAATA
This sequence comes from Flaveria linearis, assembly GCA_024085815.1. Lineage (NCBI taxonomy): Eukaryota > Viridiplantae > Streptophyta > Magnoliopsida > Asterales > Asteraceae > Flaveria > Flaveria linearis. The sequence continues at coordinate 10,203,299 of CM044015.1, forward strand.
GAACCCCTTCCTTCGATTTCCACACTTGAGTCGTCTCCAAATCTGACTTTGCCCCCATATTTGTATCGATTGTTGAGAATAAACTTTTATTGCCCGTCATATGGTTTGTTGCCCCGGTATCTAAATACCACATGTATTGCCCATCATCATGTGACCCGTATTTAGCCGGAAATACCTTTTCTTCATTCACATAGATTAGTTCCTTCTTGATTTGATCGGCTACAGCCATTAACAACACAGGCTTGTCAGCATTAGCATGTGTTGTTCCAGCAGTGGTGGCTTGTGTTAGATGGGCCTTCTCATCATTCCTTCTGGTCGGACAGTCGGCTGAAAAATGTCCAAACGCATCGCACCTGAAACACTGCAGTTTAGACCGATCTTTCTTTGAGCTTTCTGAATTTTGGTTTCCATCTTGGGATTTTTTAGCACGGTTTGAACCCCTTTCATGACCACCTGATCGCCCACGACCTCGGCCTCTTCCACGGGTGTCTTGACCATTCCCTCGGCCTCGACCAAAGCCCTTTTCCTGCTTTCTTTTGGATTCCCATTCATTGTAGGATAATAGAAGTTGGTCATGGCTGTTGTTATTGGTCTTGGAATTAGTTCTTTCTTCGTACGCCTTCAAACTTCCAACTATCTCTTGGAACTTGACTGTTTTTAGATCAACCAACTGTTCTATTGTTGCCACCATGTTTATGAAGCTGTCAGGTACACTGGTCAGAAGTTTTCTGACCAGGACTGCTTCATTAATTGGGGATCCAAGGGTGGCTGATTTTGAAGCAATTCCGGAGAGTTTTCCCACAAAATCATCCACTGTTGTGCCTTCCTTCATTCTGATCAGATCAAACTCAGTTTTCAAGGACTGCAATCGTGCCTCCATGACTCGTTCTGCACCTAAGTGTCGAGTCTTGATTGATTCCCAAATGTCTTTCGCATGTTCACAGCTCGCGATCTGCAAAACAAGGTCTTCAGGTAGCGATTGATAGAGATAGGCTATGGCTGCATTGTCATTTTTCTGATCCGGATTTGTCCCAGGTTCAATCACCTCCCAGATTCCATGAGCTTTGAAAATCGCCTTGATTTTAAGTGACCAGATTGGGTAATTGGTCGGAGTTAGAACCGAACATTGAAACGGAAGGTTGCCTGTTTTATCAACCTGTGCTAGCTGGTTGTTTGGTGCTGCAGTGTCCCCCATCGGTCTCTCCTTTGATCGACACTTGTACACCTGCTGTATTTGTTGTTTAAGTGCTTGATCCACCACTTTGGATCAACTAGAAAATCCCAGATCTCTTAACTAGAGCTCTGATACCAATTGAAGTAAATTGGTACCAGAACAAAAGCAAATAGAAAACAAGCAGAAACACAGAAACAATTCTGGAACTCCTCCAATTTAATTGATAGAAAAACTTACAAAGAATAAGTAAAAACTATCTCCTATTTATAGTTGATTAACCTAGCCCATCAAGTTAATCTATTCCTATATAATAGGCTTTATCTCAAATCCTTTTGAGATAAATTTAAATTACAAAAGCTTATCTCAAATCCTTTTGAGATAAAGCTGAAAACTACCTGATAAACTCATCCATTTATTTACCAGATAATGACCAAAAATAAATTACAAAATAGACCCCTAACTTTAATTAATGTCAAGATTGGTCCAACAAGAAGTTGCAAAGGGTCTATTTTTAAATGCGCAAAACCTCCTAAATTGTGTTCTCTACTTCACCAAAGATTCAGATTACTGTTGCAATGATATTGATTCTGTAATCATAATCAAGGATTCAAAGCATTTAATATATAACAGAATTTTACTATACAGTGCTTGTAGTCATCCCAAACCAACCTAGCCTGTTTGGACCCATACTAGATATGTCTTGTCTCAAACCAAACTAAAAGCTATGTGTTTCACCCTGAATCCATATTCACATGTTATCCAACCCAACTTTAGACATGTACTAGAAAATGACTTGTACCAACCCATACGAAAAAATGACATGTTTCTAAATTCTAACCCAAACCCATTTTCTTGTACCCAACCCACTGAACAGCCCAACTTGCACCGCTAATGTAACTTCTATGTTACAAGTCATCAGTGTTGTAAAAATCGCCGCCTAGCACCGATTAATCCCCGATTAATCGCTAATCGATCATCCACCGATTCGATTTTAGCTAATCGCCTAGTTAATCAGTCAAAGGTCAAAATCGGTCAAAATCGGCCAAAAATCAAAGAAAATTGGTCAAAGCTAGTCAAAATTTATCACATTTGGTCAAAATCAGCCAAAATTTAGAGAAAATCAGTCAAAATTTGATAAAAATCGGTCAAATATAAAAAATTATATGTATAATTTTGAAATATATTGTATATATATTTATAAATTTGTAAATTAACATATAAAATTCCAATCCGACTAATTCCGATTAATCCCAATTAATACCTAGTCGCTAGCCCACCGCCCGACTAGCGCCAGCCGCTTTAAAAGCCGGATCACTTACGTGGTTACCTGTCGGATAGACGAGAAATGATGTACATGAATGAATAAATGGAATTATATATCAACCCAAAGACATTATATTCATCACCTGATACTTATTTTGAGCCTGACCCTGTAAATCATGCAGCTGTGACAATTGGTTCTGCGCATATCAAATTATTAAAATATGAATTGTCACCAATACATCAACTTCTGATAGATAAAATTTAATCTTATAACCTCCATACCTGCCCTAATCCAGTCATTGGAGACTGCCTAAGCTGCTGAGCAATCATTTGCTGCTGATGCTGTGGTAACTGCATAAACTTTTGCCTTTGTTGTTGCTGTTGCTGCTGGTGTTGTTGCTGAGTTTGTTGTTGTGGTGATGGTGTGTTCATCATGTTGGCGCCAGACCTAGGTGAGTTCGCATATGGAAGTGGTGATGCTGTTGTGTTGTCAAAGGATGATGTCCCAGTGCCTCCAGGAGAAGCAGCTGCTCTTCCCATTAGTTGGGATCCAGAACCCTATTTTTTTATACTTATTACACCAGCATGAAAAGGAACTATTAAAAACATGATTGTCTAACCTGCAGCAATGTTCCTTGGTTGTTTATAGTATTTGAAGACACGGGAGGTGTATTCTTCATGTACATTCCTGTAGAAAATAGAAACCAATAAATTTTCATATAGATAAATATTCAATAGTTACCATAGAGAATTAATAAAAAAAATTGTTTTTAGGCGCGTACCAGACGACTCGGATATGCTCTGCATGGTGTCACTTACAGGGAGCACATCTGCCAGATGAGCTGGAAGTGCTGATGTGATCTGCCTTTGCTCCATGGGTATACGTAAACCTAAAATAAATAATATGCGCATAAATTGATGTTGCATCATCCTATTTCATAACTGTGTAAACAGAACAGGTTTAGCGAATCGAAATTCATTAATAGCTTAGCCACCAACCAAAAACTATAAAAACCATGATCTAAATCTTCTGAAGTAGCATGTAAACCAGTTATTAAATATACTCATAAAATTACAATATGCACAAATTCATCCCCCATAAATGTGATATGTGAATTAAATATAAAGTTTAAGTGATCGAGATGTGTTATATATCAGGGTGAAAGCATAACCCAAATGTATTATATCTCACATAAAAACACCATAGGAATTAATGAAAGCATTGACGATGCAAAAATAAAAATAAAAAAAATAAAAAAAATACAAGTAGCACTCAAGAAGAACACCTTGACCATGATTGACAGCATGTCTTAGTGTATTTCCATGTTCCTGAATCTTTGCAGCTTGAGCCTTGTCTAAAGTCAAGATATTGGTGGGGCCCTGTCGAGTGCCAAAATAGGTTTTTCGAGTATCAGCAATGACCTTTTCAGCACTTTCACAGGCTGCTCCAATCATGTCAATTCTAGCCTGCAGAATAATAATTGTGCATATGTAAGGTAATATGAAATACAAAGAAAATCACACTTGTGCAATGATACCATACATATTACCTTTAACTTTTCAATCTGAGCGGGTACAGACAAATTCTGCATACCATATAGCAGCTGCTCTCGCTTTGCATTGTCATCTGCTTCTATCTCCGGCAATAGCTTTGATGAAATCATAACAGGCAAAACTACAAAATATGAATCCAAATCAAAACTTCCATGTTAAATTTGGATGTTATTAAGGTTTCAACACTTACTTGCAGCATTTTCAGGAGTATAAATCACTACTTCGATGTTCAAGTTTAATGCTATGAAGGTTTCAACACTTACTTGCAACATTCTCAAGAGTATAAATCACTACTTCCATGTTCAATTTTGATGCTATAAAGGTTTAACACTCATTTGCAGCATTTTCAGAAGTAAAAAATCACTACTTCCATGTTCAATTTGATGCTATAAAGGTTTCAACACTCATTTGCATCATTTTCAGAAGTAAAAATCACTACTTCCATGTTCAAATTTAACCCTATTAAGGTTCCAACACTTGCAGCATTTTCATGAGTACAAATCACCACTTCCATGTTCAATTTTAACCCTATTAAGGTTCCAACACTTACTTGCAGCATTTCCATCAGTACAAATCACTACTTCCATGTTCAATTTCAATGCTACTAAGGTTCCAACACTTACACGCAGCATTTTCATGAGTACAAATCACTACATCCACGTTCAATTTCCAAGCTATAAACGTTTCAACACTTACTTGCAGCATTCTCAGCATTAACATTCTTCGGATGAACAACAAAAGCCTTCGAAACCTTCTTAATATCTTCCACAATGTTATAAAGCTCAAGGTTCACCATCGAAAACTGACTCGACACCTCATGCCTAATCAATCCAAAACAAAACATCATCAACCTCTACTTCACTACATCCAGATCACTCACAATTACATCGTGCGTCTGTCTTCTGTGTGTCAGTGTGTGTGAATTCGAAAATATCGCGTAAATAGATGCAATCGGAGAAATTAACCATTTCGGAACGGAATTTGTGCGTGCAAGGAGATCGAAATCTTCAAGGATGCGAGAGATGGCTTTGAAGAGGCTGATGGCTCTGGTTTTGACGGATTCTAGGTTGAGTTGCTGTTGTACGGCAGGGTTTAGCCTCTCTACGACCTTCGCTGGTGGTGGTTGTTGCTGTTGTTGATCTTGTTGTTGCTGTTGCTGAGGCTGTTGACCTTGACCTACGGCCATCGGACCGTCCATCGCCGGAGATACTCGATGCACGGAGGTCGTGAAGTAACGCCGGTGAGATCGGCGGTGAGGGAGGTTAACCGAGGTCCGGGGTTCTTTGGGTATAAAATAGAAGATGCAGGGGGTCTTTGGGATTGCTTTTAAAACAACACTTTTTGACTTTATTGACAGTAAGAGTATAAGAGATTATAAGATGACTTATTAACTTATCTTTTTTAAAATCCTCATATTATTAAAAATTATAAAATAATTTTTTAGTTTAAATAAAAGTTAATAAGTTAAAAAAAATAAAAAGGGCACTCCAAAACACCCACGTAGTGCATCTTTGATACCTTGTTATTAGTTTACTTTTAACTTATAACTTTTTTAAAAGTTAAAAACTTAAAAATATATATATATATTTTTTGTTAAACTTAAAAATAAGAAAATGGTTACTTATTGACTTTTAAAAACTCTTTTTAGTTCATTTTTTTATTATACCTCTTTATTACCTTCTATTAACAGTCATCATTTTTAAAAGTATGTTTTTTTATAATTTTACAACGTTTTAGTTTATAAGCTAATCCAAACATTTCTTTAAAACCTAATTTTGAAAAGTCATAAGTTAATAAGTTATTTTTATCAAAAGTCATTTTCAATCAAAATAAACAATCCCAAACATGGCCTCCATGTATGAGATTGCTTATTTTTCCTCAATTTTTGAATTATTAACTTTTGAGAAGTTAATAAATCAAAAAAAAATGTTTGGCAAACCAAAAATAACTTTTCAAACTGACTTTTCACGTAGGGTAAAAGGTAGATTTTAAATAGTAAGGAGTGTGTTACTTATTGACTTCTAAAAACTTATTTTGATCCAATTTTCTAATATATCCGTCCACTACCTCCTATTAACTCCAATAGTTTTTAAAAGTGTGTCTTTTTATCATTTTACTACATTTTAGTTTATAAGTTAATTCAAACACTTATTTAAAAACTCATTTTCAAAGTCATAAGTTAATAAGTCTTTTTATTCAAAAAGTCATTACAATCAAAATAAACAATCCCAAACATGGCTGTAAAAAAACAGTACTGGTTATTAAATAGTAGAACAAGTATATTTAAAAACAATAATACTATTTACTTTATTTATAGTAACAAGAGATTATAAGATGACTTAGGGGCTGTTTGATAAAACTGACTGGGTAAGATCTGACTGAGTCAGAAGCTGACCCAGTAAGAAGTTCTGACTGAGTCTGCATCTGACTGAAACTTGGTTGTTTGATTATGTATCTGACTGACTCTGCTGAATGAAAAAAATAACCGCTATATACACTTCTGTTAAATTTCTCTGTTAAATTTCTCTGTTATTATTATTATTATTATTATTAGTATTATTATTATTATTATTATTATTATATTATTACTATTATTATTATTATTATTATTATTATTATTATTATTATTATTATTATTATTATTATTATTATTATTAACACACACACACACACCCACATACACACATCTCCTCTTCCTCTCTTCTTCCTCACATCAACCATCACCGACACGCCATCATCGTCCGGCAACACCTTCATCATCATCATCACCGAACCCCATCATCGTCCGGCAACACCATCGACCATCATCATCACCGCGACCTTCATCATCACCGCGACCTTCATCATCATCATCACCGAACCCCCATATCTGAGCAAATCAACAAACGATCACCGGCAGCACCGCAACCATCATCATCTTCATCCAATCATCTCTGTCGACCGAATCGATCATTATCATCTTCAATCGATCACCACCAAAACCTCAATCGATTGATCGATCGCCACAGCATCAATCGATTGATCACCAAAAACCCCAATCGATTGACCGATGGAGGGAGTGCGACGAGGCTGGAGGGATTGTGACGGGGCTGGAGGGATTGCGACGGGGGAGGGGTGGTGGGTTGCGGTTGTCGGTCTGGGTCAGCACCGGTCAGCTTCTTTTTTTCATGGTCTGGGTCAGCACCAGAGACCCGGTCAGCCGGGCTCGAAGCCGAAATCAAACGGGCTGACCGCTGACCGAGTCAGCGGGTCAGCCCGGTCAGCCGGTCAGCAATAACATCAAACAGCCCCTTATTAACTTATCTTTTTTAAAATCCTCATATTATTAAAAATTATAAAATAATTTTTTAGTTTAAATAAAAGTTAATAAGTTAAAAAAAATAAAAAGGGCACTCCAAAACACCCACGTAGTGCATCTTTGATACCTTGTTATTAGTTTACTTTTAACTTATAGCTTTTTTAAAAGTTAAAAACTTAAAATATATATATATATTTTTTGTTAAACTTAAAAATAAGAAGATGGTTACTTATTGACTTTTAAAAACTCTTTTTAGTTCATTTTTTTATTATACCTCTTTATTACCTTCTATTAACAGTCATCATTTTTAAAAGTATGTTTTTTATAATTTTACAACGTTTTAGTTTATAAGCTAATCCAAACATTTCTTTAAAACCTAATTTGAAAAGTCATAAGTTAATAAGTTATTTTTATCAAAAGTCATTTTCAATCAAAATAAACAATCCCAAACATGGCCTCCATGTGTGAGATTGCTTATTTTTCCTCAATTTTTGAATTATTAACTTTTGAGAAGTTAATAAATCAAAAAAAAATGTTTGGCAAACCAAAAATAACTTTTCAAACTGACTTTTCACGTAAGGTAAAAGGTAGATTTTAAATAGTAAGGAGTGTGTTACTTATTGACTTCTAAAAACTTATTTTGATCCAATTTTCTAATATATTCGTCCACTACCTCCTATTAACTCCAATAGTTTTTAAAAGTGTGTCTTTTTATCATTTTACTACATTTTAGTTTATAAGTTAATTCAAACACTTATTTAAAAACTCATTTTCAAAGTCATAAGTTAATAAGTCTTTTTATTCAAAAAGTCATTACAATCAAAATAAGCAATCCCAAACATGGCTGTAAAAAAACAGTACTGGTTATTAAATAGTAGAACAAGTATATTTAAAAACAATAATACTATTTACTTTATTTATAGTAACAGTAATAAGAGTTAATTATACAAATGATTCACTTGATAAGTTGTTTTTTTAAGTTTAGTCTTTAAAAATCATTTATTACAGGTTAGCCTTTTAAGCATATCAAGCTGTAACAATTTTGTTCCCAACATGAATGCATGTTATCTTCTCCGTTAATTTCTTGAAATAACCAAAATACCCTTAAATTAATCCTTCTTTCAAGATACGGGTGACGGAACCGGTTTTGATCAAAGACATGCACCAAGTGCCAGGAATGTCTATAAGCCGATATAGTCATTTTAACATGCCATTAACCGAGATGCAATTTTACTAGGCCAGGTACAAGAAAGAGTGGAGTTTAATTTAACTAATGAAAATTATAGGTCTGCTTTTGATAAACCTCTTGATCTGAGGTGTGAAGATCAAAATGTATTTGTTAACTTCCATTTCACTTATTGATCCTGCAAGCCCACACATGTGTAGGGTGTCAAGATCAAAATGCCTGACACTTGTGTAGGGTGGATTATTAAAGGGTGCTAATAAAGGGAC